>OX235264.1:13201934-13242881 GCA_944472135.2 Trichobilharzia regenti | reverse complement strand
GTAACCAGTTGAGAAGAATCCTCGAAATAATAAAAGAACAGCTCATATTATCCTGGTATAATTTTTGTTCTTGCTTTGTTCAAGTTTACAATGGACGAAGTTGGCAACAACATTTTATCTTTTATTGACAAAACAAAATGGCAATTAACCACCCATCAAGAGAATTCCGACCTGGTGAGATAAAACTGCTTGAAAAAGGATTAACTTTCAAAGTAACGGGTAGCAGATTAAATTCGGACATCATCCTTAACATATAAACAGCGGTAAGTTCATTAGATAAGATGACAACAGGATAGGCTCGAACTCAATGTGTATTAGCTCTTAAGAAACAAAAAAACTTGTACAGTCAGAGTCAACAACATCGAAAAGACTAGCTCTAATTAGTGTAAAGTAGGATAAAAACATTGCCATCACTAAAGCTGATAAAAGAAGCTCTACAGGAGTTTTGATAAATCTGCCTTTATCAAGAATGTCACTTAACAAATTGAGACGGGATGATATGGGGAAATTATGTAGTCTGTAGATACAGTAATAAATAAGATTAGGAAGTCTACAGCGTATTTAATAAACAGAATGAGTGAGTCTAAATGGTCTTTAATTTAATGCCTCAAACTAATAATGCTAGTAGAATGCATGGCTCTATTGAAATACGTAAACCAGGTTTCCCCATGCGACCAACAGTAGATTTCAGAAATAGGAAAACATACGAATTATTAAAACATTTAGCACTAATATTATGCCCCATTAGAAATAGCTCAAACTATATGCTAACTAATTCATATGAGATGAAAAATAAACTAAATGACATTCAATTAGAGAATGATGAAACAATGGTTAGTTTTGATATGACTAGTCTTTATAATAAAATACAAAACAGTATGGCCTTAGAAGCTCTTGAAACAGAAACAACTTCTGGTCCCAAACTTAGTCATAGGAAAAAGCTGCCCATTGAGGAAATTACTTTAGGTTTTCCGTTATGCCTCACATCTAGTATCTTTGAATTCCAACGCAAAGTATACCGACAAACAGATGGTGTAGTAATGGGATCACCAATATCCCTATCGTAGCAGATATGTTTATGGACAGCTGGGGAAATATTGCACTTAATACATTTAATTCTACTCCGAAAATATGGTGAAGCTATGTGGATGATACTTCCGCAGTGTTAGAAACAGAACATATTTCTAGCTTCTTGACATATATAAACTCACTCGTGAAGGATATAAAATAGACTTTTAATTCGGAAAATGAACAAAGATTACTATCGATGTTACAGTGCGAAATGAAGCTAAGAGAGGAACTAAAACTGTACACTGGTGTTTATAAAAAGTCAAAGCATGTTAACAGATATTTGGACTTTACTTCGTCTCATTTGTTGTCTGTGAAGACTGGCTTAGTTTAGTGTTTAACAAACCAAGCGGTAGCACTAAGTTGTACAAGAAAAGACCTAAACAATGAAATGAAACAGATAAAAAGCCGTTGGTGTTGAGTAAATACCCAATAAAATCTCAAAGGCAAGATGAAAAGAAATGTGAAACTAATAATGATAATATGCGTAAGAGAGAATATAAGGCCTCTACAGTTACACTTTACAAGTAGAGTAGATATGAGACCCTAGGTAAGATACTTGATAAAGCTGGAATTAGAGTGGCATTTAAACCTACCAACATACTCAAGGCCAAGCTCTGTAGGCTGAAAGACTCGGTGGACCCGATTAAATAAAGTAATATAATTTACAAAATAGCTTGCGCTGACTGTGGGGTCAACTACATATATCACAATAGTAGGTCGGGGGTAGTCAGATTGTCAGAACATAAGAAATTAGCCAAGATTAGAATGACTGATCCCACGAAGATAAGTAATTGGGAGAGAAACTCAGTGATAGCACTGTATGCATTAATACAACCACACAATATGGTGGAACAGAATCAAAATTCTAAAAACTAATATAAGTAGGTGGAGAGAGGGGTTGACTACTGAATCCTGGTTCATCGAGTCTACACCCAACATATGCTACAGAAATGACTCAACGCAAATACCAGTGATATGGAAGATATTAACAGCAGTCTAATCAGAGGAGGATGATAAATAATCTTAAACTTCTACTTCAATTCGCATGCATTACAACATTCTAAGAAGCTACTTATTTTGACCATAAAGTCATCTTATTTTTCATCTGATTGTACTTGATTGGTGACACTAGTATTGTTCCTCAATGTACACTATCCTATATTGGTTTTTATTCAAATATCTAATCATCAGTTTCACTCATGTATATAAATGAAGGAAAAAGTTGTGTGAGAGATTCGATATGATTATGAGCAATAGATTGTGCTCGAGACGTGATTATCAGTAAATATTACTGAGCAACACTGTGTGATTTATGAAAATAAAATCTTGTCTTTAATGTAGTCAAACTCCACCACAGTGCCCAAGTTTTACACTTATATTATTAGGTAAGAGTTGTTTATTTTTCAGAGAACAATACAGTGTATTTGCTTATATTCTTTGTTTTTCTAATTTTTGCTTAACGTCCTGCCTTACCTTAAAAGCATCTTATTAGCTAGTACATGCAGCAACTACTCATAATTTTTGACTTATTACCTTATTCTGAATGATTGTCAACTTTATTATTGTTTCAGAAACTTTTTTAATTTATTATTTGGTGGTGTCGAAGATTGATTTGAAGGAAAGGTATTTCACTAAAAGAATGAACCCACCTTTATCTATCAGAAACGAAGAAGTAGTGAAAGTAAATAAGAAGTTATTATACATGAAGCAGTTTAAGCAAATCTATATCTAAACTGCTCGATCGCATCCGTAGGTGTGCACGTATGCAAAGATAGATAACAGGGCACTGGGGCACCACAGTGTCTCCCAAAAGTCATATAATATAATACATTATTTCACTGCTTAATTCCAAATTCCAAAGCAAATGATTTAAATCAAATATATAGGCGCTCTGAGGAAATTATACTTAAGAAGCAACGTCACGATGATGAAAAGTGAATCCTTTACAACCAAATTTTGCATGTAAAGTTATCCAGTTGTCGGCGTGTGATTATTAAGTATAGATGACTTCATGAAAACTGAACAGCGTTCAAGCGGATGATGAAAACTTCGAAAGTCATTCACAGTCAAGGATGATGCGGAGAAACTGGAAAAAAGTTATTCGACAAGCTGAAAAGTTTATTAAATAAAAATATAATCTTTCATCAAATATATGATTATCATCAGGGTGTATGAACATAAACAACTTGAGTGTATGAGCTACATAAATCTGAGTTACTAAACATATCAGTATATGTAGTATTTGACATAATGAATACATCATTTCACTTAGAAAGAAGATGATTAAGCGACACTATAAGTTGCTGCAAAAGAAAACGTTTGAAGATAACTTCAATGATACCAACCTATTTGTAAAAAGGATGGAGATGAAAACATCATCAATGGCATCATGATCTTGCTGTAGCTACATGGATATGCGGCGTACATATCAGTAACGAGAATTCAAATTTATAGCGCCAAGTTCAACTTTAGAAGTAGTTGTGAGTAGATAATTGCCTAACGGTGTCTTCAGGATTCATTACCATAGAAGAAAGAGGTGCCAGAAAATAAGTCGGCTTGAATATTGCCTGTTGTAAAACGCGAACTTTAAAATTGCTGAAATTGACACAAACGGTAAAGGAAAGTATGACTCACGTTTCTGTACTGAAGAGAGAAAAAAATATCAGGGGTACAGGTAAACAAAATTCATCAACTCATCAAGTTTTTATCAAAACAAGATTTTTAGCGAACAACTGTTTTCGATAAATTCTTCTTCAGCCTCTACAGTTATAAATCCATGAATAATAGAGTACAATAGCCAATAAAGGCAAATGAAAATAATATCAGAAACTCTATTGGGGTGCATGCGTAAGTTGAGATGATACTCCATTAGTTAGCATAGTCAATTAAATGTGTATAGTCAGAAAAATGTGATGAAGTGTGAATGAACAATTGGGTGATATAGTGTAGTTTTATAGTCAACAGAATACAAGTGTCCTTGGGGCAAGAAAATGCGATAACCACAAAATACATGCAAAGACACGTTAACAGAGGAGGCACTGGATGTGAGGGCTGACCGATAATGTCTAATGATAAAATAAAGAGGCTAAATTGTAAATTGTAATAAAATGCTACAGAATTGGCAGGCTTAGTATAAAATCATAAAGGTTGACAAAAATAAGGGTAACAATGAGGTAAAATGAACTGGATGGAGAAATGGAAAATAAAGACATGATATCACAAAATTATAATAATAATAGTAAGAACAAATTATGATCCTGGTGACCTTATAGTGGGCCAAGGTAGACAAAGAGAGTGAATAAGTTTCTTCTGTACACACAGGTTTGGTCTCTCTCTCTATTCATTTCTAAAGCTTCAACTATGCCTGGGAGGCGTAATCGTGTGCCTTTGGGGAGATTGTTTGGTACTCGATACACAACTGTAAATGACTCATCTACTTTGATGCTGTGTTCGCTATCCACTAGATGAGACAGAATTGCACTATTTAATGATTTGGTTGCTCTTTTCCCGAGCCAAACAGGAATATGTTCACGAATGCGTAAAGATAAATTCCTCCGGGTACGACCTATATTATTATCAACAGAATTATTACAATTACTGTTGTAATTATTTCGATCTCCACTATGGGATAAGGAGATCAGCCTATTCCGTATGAGAAAAACTCACACTTTATTTCAGGGCAAATAAAACATTGAAGTAAGGAAGATCTAAGAATTGAAACATTTTCATGTGGATGGGGTTTAGTCCAGAGCGAACTGTAAACACATGTGTTGGATTACTCTAACCTTATACGCTTAAAAGCTTTCTGATTCTTTGTCTAAATTACTATTCGGTTGGGAGTGGATTCAGCTCACTGTCCAACTTTCATCAAGTGCTGTGGGGTAATTTCCAGATTAGTATTTCACTTTCGAAGATAATTCATCTTTTGAATTTCGTGTGATAAAATGAACCCTAGTTTTCGCAACCTTTCATAATCTAGATTCAGAATGCACAAGTTTGAATGTAAGGGTTAAGAAAATTGAAGGTGGTTAATTGTAAAACTGAAAACGCTATCTTCGTTTAAATTTCTTACTCTCTATTTAGTAAAATAAAACTTGAAGAAAAGCGTAGTTTAACCACTGGTGATCAGGATTTTTAGAGACCTTTCCAAAATGTGTTGAATGTTTCTGTATCAGCTTTTCAGAGAATGATTCACGCGATTGACTTAGTGTACAATTACATGTGGCTTTCGAATAAGTCTGCTACAGTGTTGACAATAAGATTTTCAATAAATTTTTACTCAGTTTTTGTTCTACTTTTCTACTTACTTGCACCTACTACAATTTAAAGATAAAAATGACCCGAAATTTTTCAAACCGTTAAAAGTGAACTTAGTTTGGACATATATAATAAAAATGTCAGACAAAAATCTAAACTAACTCATGTCATTTGTGCAGAATTCACAAGTATATAGTGTTCGAATAATCTGAATGTTTGAATAAATTTATATGTGGAAGAACTCAAGCTCCAGTCAATTATGTAGCCAGAGGTTTCACTTAGAATCATGATAAAATATATTGTTAGAAATGGATCCTCAGAGGAAACAAATGTTCGTCGTGCAATTGGTTAATTTCAGCAGACCAAATAGGAAATGTTCAAACCTTCTATTTAGCAAGGAGATATAAAAATGATTATAATGGATTCTGAAGAAAAATTATGTTGCACCATCGGATCAAAAGAATATTAGTGTGGTCAATTATGCGCAATCCTCCATAGAATGATTGATGGTTTGTTGGCTATTTGAGAAGAAATCTGTTTGAAAAAGGCCTGGTACAAATGCAAGCTGATCATTTGCTAAGTCTGAAACATACTACAAAACATAAACGCTTCAAGGTCTTTTCTTTGGTATGAACAGTAGTACATCAGTTTACTTCATTATTACAAAATTTATTGTCATGGTGTATTCGAATTTAAAGTTAGTGTGATCAAAACCAAATGAGAGTTGTCAAGGAAAGAATAGTGAATGTGTAATCAGTTTCAGACTTCAATGTATTCAATCGTGGTACATACATAATTCGTCTGTAAAGATATGAAAATCACGCTAACTTTAAAACAGAGGTTCAGAGTGAAAATAAATTCAGAAATACTTGAAAATACGCATAATTAACTGATCATCACAACTCATGAGCTTTAACTGAGCATCCAAACAAATTCCAGTGGTGACGGAATTTGTGATTGTAGTCAACATGTTAAACATATCTTTGCACAAAACGTCACAGTGAAAATTATATGTCACTTTAATTCAGATGACGCTAGTAACATTTTCCTAACTTAAAAAGAAAATGGTAGAGATCTGTGTGTAAAACATTAGTTAGGTAACTACTGGTTTTGATTCGCCTATATTATTAATTTTCACCAGCTATTTGTAATCGTGTGTAGTGACTAAATTCATTACGAAGGTTATACTTTGATTGACCACTATCAGAAGCTAGGTGGAAACCATATTTAAATAAACTAGCGCTCATTTCACCAGTCTGAAAGGGAAGTCGGATAATGTTTTAATTAATTTACACTATGTGACTTTCACTTTTTCAGCCATTCATCCGATGAGATTCTGACGAACGAACTGAGACGCTTTGACTGATCAGCTACACAGTTAATGGGATGTCGTCAATAACTGTCATTTTAGTTGACATGTTAGCAGTGGACCTCAAGCCAGTTAGTTTCAGGTTTCAATCCTGTCCAACAAACGCCAGTCTGCTAAGCTGAGTAATGGCATCAGCCCTCATAGAGTAAGTGTAATTCATGGCCTGTTATACGACAGATATGTCCCACGTTACTGAGTTTTTTCATTGCTCTAAGCCTTCCTAAGCAAAGTCAACAGTTATTTACACATTCAGTGCACTTTGTTTGACGAGATAATGATCTAATTTTCAAATGTGAGCGATTTATCATGGTCTTCGTATGTTTGATTCGCTTTCATGTTACTGAAATCTCTTAAAATGTCCGAATATTTTGAAGTGATTTATGGTGAATAAATTTGCTGGCGATCTGAGTATCAGACAAATAATATAGAGTCATGCTTGTTTCTTCATCTGCGTCACACAGTTTACTCAATAATCTTTAGTGAATCCATATTAGTTTGTTTATTAGACGTTTCACTGTGTGATACATCTAATAAACAAAATAATACGGAATTACTTACTACCACAGTGCCCAAGTTTTACACATATATTAATCTCTGGTGAAGCAAAAAACAACTATTGACTTAAATCTAATGATTTGTTGAACATTTACTGCATTAAGAATATTCAGTTACATTTTTTTTATTTTGCTTTGCTCATCACCTTGAGTTTCTTAAGTTCCTTTCATTTATTCAGCTGCACCGAGAACTTTATTTTATAGTCTAAAGTAAACTTCTGCGGAACAAAAGGCTGTCCTCTTTAGGTTATTCAATTGTGAGTGACATATCACTGTTAGAAATTCACCCTGAATTTTTAATTTGAATGCTCAGAATAATGTGCAATTATCCTTGAAATTCTGACCGTTTAAATATCAACTGTTAGTTTATGCATACGTTTTTCATCTGAATAAATCAAAGAAAATGAATACATTTGAAAACATTTCCAGGGCAATCATTAATAATTAAGCATTAACGTGGGTGGGTAATTTTGTTTGATAATGACTATTGGTTGAATTGCAAGGGCGAATTTCATCATATCTGTGACGGTCTCATACCCGGTAGTTTCAAATCCAAAAGGAGTATCATGAGCAGTAGCTGCTTACACTTCTAATCTCCATGATTCTAAATAATATGAAGTTTATCCTTAGACGTCGTTGAAACTTCCGTACTATTTGCTTCCATTCGATAGCAACCAAGAGATTAGGTCTTGGAAATGCAAATTGGCCTAGAAACAAAAGTGACTTGATATAAAATTAATATTTCCTTGAGTTCCGAGTTGAACATATGTCTACATCAACGCATTTGCACTTTGTTCTGTCTTCTGCCCTCCTATTCAGCCTGGTTCACGTTTGCCCGTTATCTGTCCTTCTCTAACGACCTCTTCCATGTCATCTTGGTACTGATAACCAACTCAACGCTACTCATTTGGATTAGAACTCGAGGTTTTGCAGTGTGACGTCATTCGAAGGTCTCCTCAATTTATACCCGATCCATTTACATTTTTACCACACATTTGTTCCAAAGCATAGTTTCTTGTTACTAACTCTTTCTGCTCATTTGATATTCAGCATGGCGCCAGCGAAGTTGGCAGCTGTTGATGAGAGTCTGCAAACTGTTGAAAATCCTTTCCTTGACACGCTAAGTTTCTGACCCATGTAGAAGAACCGACTTCATATTGGTGTGGAAAATGCGGATCTGCTCCTTATGCTGGGTTCGGAAGATTTCCAAAGTGGTTTCAGTTTGATAAAAGCCTTTCCGATTCCTACTGGCTATTACATCGTCGGCTTTGCCCCTGTAGTTGAGGGGATGCCTATCAGATAAGTGAAGGAGGCAACCTCTGTTAAATCTTCCTCCTAGCTGGTTACTGCTAATGGTTGTTGTTGCTGTTGCTGTTGAATGGTAGGATATCTTCATCACTGTCGTCTTATCTGTGTTCAACTGCAGTCCTGTTTTTGCTGGCAGCCTATTCATCTAATTTGCTGGTTTTCGCTTGCGGGCTTTCGGGTTTGTGTGACATTACACATCTATCATGTGCGAAATCCAGATCTTCTAGAGTCCTCTCGTCGGTCTTCCAGCGTATTTCTGACTCCTAGGCCCAAAAATCTGATGCGTAATCCAGAGCACCACAATTAGTATCATCGGTGATAACAGGCATGCAGCCTTGTCTAACTCCTGTATGCACTGAGGACGGCTCGCTGAGTTTTCCGTTGTGGATCACCTAACACGTTTCATTTTCATATAGCTGTTGAATGACGTTGATAAACAGTTGGGCACCGCATGCCGTAGTGTTGGTGTAGCTTCCAAATTACTTCTCGGTGAATGAGGTCGAAGGCCTCCTTGGAGTTGATGAAGTTGAGGTAGAGGTTTTACTGTCATTCTATGCTCTATTCTGTGATGATGATAATGCGTAGTGCTGCAATTCGATCAGCATATGATTTGCCTTTTCTGAATCCGACTTGTTCCTGTTCCGCGATGTTTGTAGCACTTTGAATAGGAGTTGATAAGTGTGACCTTCCCCTTCATTTTGAGTTGAATCTTGCTGTCATGATTCTAGATGAATTTGGCTGCCACTGATTTAGGGCTTTGGCTGTTGCTTTTGACATCACAATAGCTACTCACTCCGTCAGTGTGCTCGTAGTTATCATCTGTGTGACCATGCCAGAGTAAATTACTGACTCCAGTTAATAATTTTGACAGTCAACATTCATTCCATCTATTCTTGCGGATTCACAGTACTTCTGTGCCATATCTTCGCATTTCGTTGGCTACTTGGGTGGCCCTCACAGCCAGCCTCGTGCATTATGTGCACATTCCATGCCCCCTTTCATGGAGAGAAGACAGATTGGCCGACTAGCTTTACAAAAACTTTCACCAGCCTGATGGGTGATTTCGCCTCTGTGATTCCAGCGAAAAAACGTTTGTTCCTAATATTTTTTTATTTTTATTTGAATTCCTTTTTATCTCGACTTGGGACTGGCTAGAAAACTAGCAAGCTTGTTAACTAGACGACGTTTATAGGTCTAAAAATAATGTTACAGTCAGATCAGGATACCAAAGCTGTAGTGACAAATATTTAAAGGGTTGCTGATGGTTTACATCACTGTCCAAAGTAGAATGGAAACTACATCGCTGAGTGAATTAAAGCACTATCTGTCTTCGATATGACGTCTACAACATATATTGCACCTTCCTTTAAATAAAAAGAATAATTTTTTATAACTGTTTTGTCTTAAAATCATTGGAACAATATGTTTTATTAGAGATCCAGTTATTCACCTTTTGATGAGTTTTAGGCTGCCAATACCTAATACCCTCAATGTGTCCATGTCAACTGGGCCCTCTTTAGTTCTCTTAACTGTAACGATATGAGGAAGATAAACAAGACTGTAATTTTTGTTTCAGCTTCCTCATTTTCCTGTGTCTCTTAACAATTTCGAGTCGGTAATCTACTTACTAATAACTTGACGAAATAAGTCAGAACATTCGCTTTTCGAAAATATTTCCAATAGGTACCTGAAATGAAGTGCGCCTTAAAACCTTTTACTCAAGATATCGGAAGTGGATGATGAATGAGTTGTTGCGGCGCTAATGGATGCTGTGTTTCAGATTTAAAAACTAACTAAGCTCAATCCAAATGAACTAATTATCGTAAATGCACATGGTGGATACTTCTCATTGATAGATATTAGTAGTTTGATGCCATTTACATCATTTGGTAGGGGTTTCCAGTCAGATCAGTGTATTCTTAACAACGGATACACTTTTTGCTCATTTAATGCCAAGTTCCCAAGCGGTATACCATATTCAGCGTAGATAACGAATTCGAATCACGTTAATCTACTCAAATAATGCAGGTTTCTAGATTTTATATTGGCCTATGTAACATGTAAATTACGAATTTTTTATAGTGAGCCATTTTTTTGGATACACCTGGGAAAAAGCGATTAACATTACGAAGATGACAGTGTTTGAAACTCACTCAGCTCAACTTTAGAAGGCGAGAATTTTGAAGTAAGCATTCTCTTCCATGAAAGCAAGACTTTATAAAAAATTATCATGTATTGAATTCTGAAATATATGTTTTCAATCTGTTATAGCTAAGTTGACTAATTTCTCAACATTTCCCCTTATGAATTTAAGTACAGGTGAATTATACAAACACCAGTTCCATTCATCAAAATAATTCAGCTTCATTCTTGATGAATTCATATGAGGACAGTTATATTGCAGAATCGACTATTTAACAAACTGCTCCAAATGGAATATGAAAGTAATCACATGACAAATATTTATGAGTAGGACAGCATTTTCGTCTTAGCAAAAATGCCAAGAAAAGTGATCATTCCAGTAAGAAAAGCGCTCTCAGTCAACACAAAACCAAAGATTCAATAATTCAACAAGAATTGAAGAAATGCGTATTTCGAGTTCGAAATCTTCATCATTTACACCGTAGAAAACAAAATTATGTTGAAGACAGAGGCACGAGTCAGAAATTTCACGTTCACGAATGTCCGTTCGTGCAGAATCGACTTCACTTTCACAACTCCGGTCTCCACTATCCTCAACAGTCGTTTTCAGTACTCATCGAGATGGTTGCTGGCAATGAATGGATAACTTCTGTGTGCAACTTATGGTTTGGCATGTCGCCGAAACGTGTTCTCACTTCACTCGCATGTCAATAGTGCTATTTTGCCAGAGACGAGTGAATTCATTCATGTGATCACCAGAGTAATTAGAAATTCACATGCTGTTGATGAGTTGTTCACTTACGTCGTCCTAAAACGAGAAACATAGAAATAAATGTGGATTTCGTTACACTAAACGTAATATTGTAATGACAGAAGGCAAGAGTCAGGCAACAGATCGTTTATTAAAGAAAATGAACACATATTTCTAGATTTCAATGTAAATTATTGTAGATTATTGTTAGTAGAAAACACAGTCTTCTGATTGGTTGTTTCTCACAGAAAGTTAACCTTGTTTCTCATTGTGGCTGTTTCCAGAATGTCAGATCACCTCTATGTTAACTGTATCAGCCTACGCAAAACTTTGTTCTCATTTTTCTCACGACTGATATCAGGGACATAAACATTGACGTAAATTACTGTCCACCAATTTTGACTAACAGCCAGCTCTTATCACAGTATAATAAGTGACCCATTGTGGAATTATGATAATTGCAGACGACTGTGCATCACATCCAGTGTGCTTTTCAATCATCGATGCCATTGTGATATAATCGGCCCTCTCATGTAACGGAAGTGCACTATAAATACCAATAAACTAGTTATCAATAACCTGACAAGCACGTGTGTGCTTGTTATTCTAAGACGTATTGATTGTTTCATTTGCAATGAAACAACGTTTGCAATTACTTCGTGCTAATATCAGAGAAAAACCAAGTGGTATGTATGCAATATATAAGGAAGAATCGATTAGTACTTGTTAATCACCGAAATTGTGTACATTCCAGTTTCACGTCAAATACTTCGAAACTTCATCTACAGCAGTTTACACCGCAGTTATTCACACCTATGGGGGTACCTACAAAAATCCAAAATCAGTCTAAACATAACTTACATTGGCGTGAAACAACTGCAGTCACTTTAATCCATTCTTCGATTCACCGATTATCTCAAGCGAGTGTATAGAATGATGAAGGAGTTCAAGATTGCTTTGGTATGATTTCGGGTGCATTAGTCAAAGATAAATTCAACACTATTTGTGGAAGCTTTGGTTGGCATGACAGTGAGAGGATGAAATGATCACATTACCTTCTATAATATATAGAATTATCATTATATTTTGAGATTCATCAGACTCCATATCATTATACCCTTTACTTTTTCACGCTCTTTAGACGTCCAATAATCTCCGTGAGCTGTTCAGCAGATTCCCACACTGATTTCAGAATAATGAAGGCATGTCTTTTTCACCCGACCCAGAATCTCACATCCTAAGCTGAGTTACTTATGGTTGTAACAATTCTGTTTAGACATGAGAACGAAGTTACGAAGTTCAATTTCTCCCATTGATGGCGACTGGTGTTTATTTTCACCAGTCAGGTATCTTCATCACCGCTACCTCCTCTATGTTCATTTGAAGCTATCTCTCCTCTGCTTCTTCTTCCGACTCGCTGAGTTCAGCTTGAGAAGTTTTACATTTTTGTGACATTAAAGATAAATGGTCTGCGATGTCCGAATCTTATCCAATCCTCTTGTCAGATTCATGTATTCCTGTTTCCTCCCCTTGTTACCGCTGTCTTGAGCATGATCCTGTCAACTCCAATCAAGAATGTCATCGTTACACTGGAAAGTCTTGTCTTATTCCCGTCTTCATTTTCAAAGCACCACTGAGTTCGATGTTTTTAATCAGGCATCATGTGGCATCGTGATACAAATGTTGAGTGAGGTTGATAAGGGTGCAGTCCACTCCGCAGTTGTGAAGCTGACTTTCAGGATCTTGATGGCATTTGCAAATTCCACCTTAGTTAGAAAGTCATCGTTTTTCTGGCATGTATTTCCGCATACGCTACAGTTACTTTTCTGTTGCAGTGCCTTTCAAACTGATCAGCCCAGCCTTTTCTTACCTATACTCTCTTGCTATAAGGTTCGCTTCGCCATGTGTTATTGGTTCAAGCTCTGTTGATCTGTTCCTCCGATCACGTAATTGCTTATTATCTGAAGTAATTTTTTAAGATCTCTCTTACCAACAGCGTCTTCTGCTTCTGGGGTCATAGAATTATCATTGGTGAAGCACAATACCTCTCTTTATCTTTTATTCACTGAGATGATCATTGAACTCTCTTTCGTCTATCTTTGCATTGGTTCATCTTCTATTTCACCATCCTCCCTCTATTATAAACCTCCAGGTGTCTGTAGAAAGACATAAGTTATCTTGCGTCTTCTTTTTCTTAAAACAGCTGTACACGTTTCTATCAGCATCATTTACGGAGAGTCTTCGTGTTCTTCAGCACGGGTTCCCTCAGTGATTTTATCTATCTCCAACTTCTTTCTGATGACTCCACTGTAGGTCTGTTATTCAGTTTCTGAATGCTGGGTTACAATTTTGGTTTAGTTCCCGTCCTTTTGAAGCCATTCTATCTGATTCCTTGTGGTGCTTGCAATAGATTATGGTTCAAGCTCATATCTACACCTATTATTGATTTTGTATCTTGCAGGTTACGTCGTCATTTTGTTCAGACGGAGATACGATCTGCCCGATTTTCGGTGTCCATCTTTTGAAAACATCTCATTTTGTTTCTTTTTTGAGTTTGTTCTCCTTGCCTTCTGTCACCAAGTCATTGAATGAACAGGAGTTTGATAAAAGTTCTCCATCCTGCATTTCGCCAAGAGTCGTTTGATCCATGATGGATTCTATTTTTTTATTGTCTGCTCTGGTCTTTGCATGCTAACAATCATTAGGATTTTGATGTTGCCACTTAGAATCTATGTAGTCGTCAATAAAATTTTCAATTTTTTTCTCATCCCAAGTTGTTTGTAGGCGTGTTGTACTTTATAAGTGCAAATTTTTCTGCCTCTTGTATTGAATCTTGCTGTCATTATCCTTAAGTACATCGGTTCTCACTAAATGTTAGCCTTTTGGGTCTTCTTGGTGACTTCATGATAACCACCTCCACTGTGTTTTTGTGGTCCTCACTTGGGTAACCGGAATAGAATACTGACCCTCCAGTTAGCGTTTTAGAGATTTCATATACATTCCATCGGCTCCCATACATTCCTGATACTGCTACAATTTATATCCTCATTTTTGAATGGCTTTGTCAGTCTCATGTCTACGACAAACAATCTGTCTAGCAATGCTTATAACTGAGTTAATCAAAAAAGCCGCATTGATCGACTTTCCTACTAAAGACGTTCGTCATCCAACGTTATTTTGGCGGATAATAAGTTCATTTTCCTGTACTATGAAGTTTCACTATCGACTGATTAAATTTTCTCGGGTGGTGTGGCTAGATAACTAGGCGCGATCGAATAAACTTGATTTGATCAAAAATAACTACAAGCTTATGACATTTAGGTGGTGAGTCAGCGACTGCAATGTAGCAAATGAATTGAAATCTTTGTTCTCATATCCTGACGCTGCTGTTGCTACTTTATCGTTGTCATAACCAGCAAAACAGATATAAAATTTTGATATGAATAATATCTCATTTATTTCAACTAACCCATCAATTCTAAAATTGAAACAATACGGAAATATGTTATTTATACTTGCGATGTTTTATAAGAAGTTCGAACATACTTTTCAAAGTGAAAGGCGTTTTCAAGAATACACCATTCATTTAGGTTCAGTACTGTTCATTTATGAATTTGAACTCTCCTTTTGGATCACTTTAATAGGATATTGACTTATGACATGAGTTGAAAAGTGGATGTGTGATTATGTTTCCTGATTAATACGATTTTATCACTCACCTTTACAAACTAGAATGAAGTGAACATCAAGACACAATTGTGTATTTGAGGTTATTAGTATGATTATCAGTAAATATTATTAACATCATTGTTGTAACGAAGGTAAAACTGGACCCACGCTCGTTTCAACTGTTTCATTAATAATAAACAAATTATGACTGATTTTCTCGCTATTATTTTCATACGGAAAAAATTCCAGTAGACTCACTGAGAATACGAGTCTCTTCATGCTAAAGAAAACTAGCCGAGTATCACCGACACTTAAACATAATTTTAAGACCCAAATTAGGACAAAATATATGTTCAGTACTCCTAGATTCTGGTTATATAAATGATGTCATCTCGTGAGTGGCACTTGATGATGTATATATATATATATATACTAAGAATGATTAACATGTATCAATAATAATCCACTAATCTGATCCCCAACCTACTTTCAGTCAAATGTCTATCGAATGTGTATTAAGGTCAGTCAGTCCTAAAACATCTCTTCTTCTTTAAACAACCACTCTCAGATTCCGACATCAACTAGCTGAAAATCTCGAAATTCTGTACATTTATTTCAAAAGATCAATAACCCAACACCATCACATGGATTGTCAAATATTTTATTTGGTGTTTCATATCCAGGTTCACTGGTCGGGAAGGAATTAAACTTCATAATGACACTCAAATAGTTTACATGCATTCCAAATAACCTTTCTGTGGTTAATTTGTATTTTTAGTGATAATAACAACTTTCCAACAAAATTCTGATTTAGTTCACTGCATGCGTGTTTAATTCTTTTTTTGTATCACAGAGAGTGCAGTCATTATTAGATTTATCACTTCAAATATTATGTCCATCGTTACTTCCATGGAAGCATGGCACTTGATCGACATTCATCTGTAGGTTTTAATTTTTTCGAAATAAAACTATCAAACTTCTGCTGACATCGACAGAGAGGTCTATTCATTTTCACTGAATTAGTATTTCATCAATGGATAGTTAGAGATTTTGTCTTCCATCAAGCTTAAAAAATGGCCAACGCGACACAAGTTTGTTTCATACCGGGTTGTGCCATTGATCAGACTAACAATGAATCGCAGTCAGCTGGCATTATATCAAACAAACAAAACAAAATGAAGTTCAACTTTGGAAATGTTTCATTTCATCACTTATGTCATTTGTCATCACAAATATTCGCGCATACAGTTTCATCGTGTATTTCTCATAAAATTCTCATAAGATAAAAAAGGATGCAGAGAGTATTATGGATCAATGAGAAAAAAATCCAATATGCTGGAATGAGTAAAAGTGCCACTAAAAATATAAACCAAATTCAATGAAACATGTTCATCGGCATTATTCACTATTTTAGTAGGTTGAATCGATGTCGTTGACGTCTGTGAGGATTACTTGCGATTCTCACGACTCTATTACATTGTAAACTGTAACGTCAATTAATATATGAAAAAGCCTATTAGCCTATTCCGACTAAATAAAAGCATGCATTGACTATTGGTTTCATGACTACATTTACTGATTTAAAAATGTTATTAAATTTAAAACCAAAATATCATGCATGGATTTGCAATTGATTTATTGAAAATAAGATGCATCAGAAAATAATGGAAGAGCTGGAGAGCAAGAAATTAAACGCAGATAACAACAACCATTAGATTAGGAATGAAGTCGATAAGCAGGAAGTGTACTTACACCGACCTTCAAATGACCGGAAAGAGAAATAAGAATTATATATATATATATAGAATACAAAAAGCGCATGAAATTCAGTTACATGGTGCATTAAAACAAGCAGAAATATCACTGTGGCAAAAAAGTACATATAGATACAACAACATTTGATGAAGTATACAAGAAAAAGGTGATCAAAGTTATCAAGAAACATATTAGGAGCGAATTCACAGGCTCATATTGACAAATTTATGTAGATCGAGGTACTTCAGTCATAATTCAGGGTAATAAATATCTAAGCATAGTTTTACAGTATATGATATGATAATTTTGCTTTATTCTAAAAACAGTACTAATGATACAGAAAGGAATTTTCAGCATTCAGTACAATATTGCATCTAATTCACTCAAAAACGACAAAAGGTATAATAAAAGTAAACATTATGTAATAATAATAATAAAACGTTGTTATAGCAACTACATAGCTAATTACTGTATGCAATACGGAGAAAAATATGCATAAAGTACAAAACTGTGGTAATAGGAGTAATAACAACTAAAATAAAATAGCAAAGTTGATAAACGATAGAAAGTGTAACACCATATAATACAGGAAGATGAAAAATGAAAGGGTCGATTCCCTGTGCTAATTACATAGTAACGTGTTTCACGTCTAACAGGGTCATCGTCACACAAAGTACGGGCTAAATAGGGTATTGTACAATTTCTGTACTTAGTGATACGAGCATATAACTTTTTATATTGACTTTTCTTCCTACCTGATGAGATACAAGGAGATAGTTGTGAATAAAGGGGGTGCAGAGGGTCTGACAGTACAGCCTTTGTCCATTTTGTACCGGAAGTTATGTCTCTTGTCTATAGTATTGGCGAACTCACGCAGTGGTAGACCACAAGCCCTACTCACAGCATTTAATACTCTTCGGTAATATGATGTAGTTTTTTGAGAAACCCAAGAAAGATTACCGTAGAGCAATACAGTACAATAGGTAAAATACAGGAGTTTAAAAATTGCAAAACTAAAGGTTGGTTGATACCCGATTGTCTTAACTTTTTAATGTAGAAGGTAAGACGAAACATTTTCTTAGAGATAGATAAGATATGGGATGACCATGAAAGGTCAGAGGAAAGAACTAATCCAAGGTATTTAATGCTTGATTTGGTTTCAATTTCAGTACCATCTATGCTACAGGCATCATAGGAACTAACTAGTTATTTATTTTATTTTATTTTTGATTACAGCTTGATTCCGCGGCGTGTTTTCGGTACAAGTATGGAATTTTCAGCATGGATATCAGTGGCCTGAATTTTGGTCAGCGAGAGTCCTAACCAATGTGCCACCGGCGCACAGTTCATGCATGTCACGTGGATGTTTGAAATTAAAGTTAACTGCCTGACATTTGGAAGGATTTCACATAAGACCATTTGAATTAGACCACTTGCTGATATCCAACAGAAAGCTATTAAGTTTCAAGCTGTCAGACTCGGAAGTGATAGGCAGTAATACAGTCAGATCATCTGCATATTTGACAAAGTTAGTTTCGTTTAAATGAGGCGGGTCGTGTAGGAAGAAAGAAAAAAGAAAAGGAGAGAGAACGACAGCTTCAGGATCACCGGCTTTTGTAAGCGAGGTAGAATAGGATTTGCCATTATATACAATATACTGCATTCTATCAGAAAATTAAGAATGGAACCAACTCTTATCCCAGGATCCTGTTTGCGTCAACGAAAGATTATTTAATAAAAGGCCCTTAGGTACAGAGTCGAAAGCAGATGTTTAGTCTAGGAAAGAACTACGAACATATTTGACACCTTTGTCTTAACATGAAACAACATTGCGATATAAGACATAGGTATAAATGAAGGTTCAAAACAAAGTAAAAGTAATTATTCCGTAAATTGAAAGAAGTAGAGGTAATTGCAAAATAACAAAAAAACAGACCCCAGGATGAATCTGAAAGAAAGAGAAAGTAAAAGTAGAAAAAGAGAAAAAAGAGAGAGTTAATCCGCGAAAGAAGAGTAAAAAAAGTACGACAAATCATAAGTAAATAACAAATTAGAATTTCAAACAATACCTTCACAAAATTTCGATCAAAAAATCAAAAACAATATCATCGAGAGAAACACATAGAGACATAAACGACACCGAATAATGAAAACACGTCAAATAATACAGAGTAGGGAATTCAGTAGGTTTAAATATCCCACTTGGCTGAGTTATTTTAAAGTGATATCAAGAGACACACGAGAATCACTTGAAATGCCCCAAATGTGTGAATTCCTGGTCATCACTTGCCACATGAGATAGGACTTCTCTTTTCCGAGAGTGCGTTCGCTCTACAGCTCCCTCACAGAAGATGTGACAGCTCCACGGATAGAAATCTTACACATGTGACAACCAACATCATCACATCTGACACTGCGAACAACACCAGTTGAAGGCAGAGGCACGAGTCAGAAATCTCATGATCATGATTGTCTGTTCGTGCAGAATCGACTTCACTTTCACAACTCTGGTCTCCACTATCCTCAACAGTCGTTTTCAGTACTCATCGAGATGGTTGCTTGCAACGAATGGATTACTTTCGTGTGCGATTAATGGTTTGGCATGTCGCTGAAACGTGTTCTCACTTCACTCGCACGTTATTTATGCTATTATGCTGGAGACAAATCCATTCATTCATGTGTTAAACGCTTCGCTTTCTATTTACGTTTGCGGGTATTGACGTCAGTTCGTTCCTGAGATTTCTTTCACTGGTATACATGGTATTTTTTTGTGTTGATGAGATATATTGTGTGTATCTACTCATTTCACGTGCTTGTTCATTTCATACAACGGGCTTCTGATTATATATTTTTCGCATCCAAATTCTTTCCTTTATATATCGGCCTGTCTACGCCATTTTAAAGTGTTTTAATGAAATCATTAGCAGAGAGCATAGTGTCTATAATCACGCACTTTCTCGTTTAGACTTCTAATTAGTTCCGCCTAGTCTTTGAAGGAAACGGAGGAAGACGATTGTGAGATAACTGTGAGAAAACATCTGTAGGAATAATAATAATTTTGGTGGATAAACAAATTCTTGAAATATTACATGAAAAATTATCAACTCGAGGTAAAACTGCGAATAAAACACGCAAGATAATATTATAAAGTCAACAAACGAACATTGAAAATTAAGAAATTCCTGTTCTGATTCTCCCTCTAACCCACACAAAGGAAAACGACAAAAAGCCACTCTAATTGATGTGGTATCGCAGATTGATTCGAAGACACTATAATCATACAGTGAAGATACATATTTGTAGAGATTTCATGGGCTCATACAGGCTAACCCGTGTAGATGGAGATCCATCAGTTCACATCAGAGTATTTTTCGATTCAACTAAGATTTATGCCTGTTAATGAAGGACTAATAACTCAATAATTTCATAATTTCTGCATATTTAAATGAAAATAACTCATTTACACTTGAAATTATAAGGTTAATATTATTATCAAAATTCGGCTGTTTCACTAACTCTTGAATAATCTATCTGCATTATTGGAAAAAATGATGCTCTCTGTCGTTTGATAATGTTTATTTTTCACTAAATTTTCTTACCCCAAGTTTTTCCTACATCAGATAAATATTTTTGTGAGAATCAATTATCAAAATTTAAATGGAAATAAAATATGATTACGCCTGAGTATAAGACAATATATTCATCGGCTGATAATCGCAGAGCACATTCTAAGTCACCTCATTGATTAGAATTTATCATTCATATTCAAAAGAAAACACCCCGGTTATTCAACTAAGTGAATCGTTATGGAGTAGGGAATCGAGTATGTTTATATATCCCACTTGGCTGAGTTATTTTAAAGTGATATCAAGAGACACACGAGAATCACTTGAAATGTCCCAAATGTGTGAATTCCTGGTCATCACTTGCCACATGAGATAGGACTTCTCTTTTCCGAGAGTGCGTTCGCTCTACAGCTCCCTCACAGAAGATGTGACAGCTCCACGGATAGAAATCTTACACATGTGACAACCAACATCATCACATCTGACACTGCGAACAACACCAGTTGAAGGCAGAGGCACGAGTCAGAAATCTCATGATCATGATTGTCTGTTCGTGCAGAATCGACTTCACTCTCACAACTCTGGTCTCCACTATCCTCAACAGTCGTTTTCAGTACTCATCGAGATGGTTGCTTGCAACGAATGGATTACTTTCGTGTGCGATTAATGGTTTGGCATGTCGCTGAAACGTGTTCTCACTTCACTCGCACGTTATTTATGCTATTATGCCTGAGACAAGTAGATGCATTGCTGTGTTTAATGGATTTATGTGGAATGACATATATTTTGCTTATTTTTATTCTTATTTTCATGTCCAACGTGTTGTATGGATTATCATGTCATCATATTCTCTATTCAAATGGTGTTTGATTTCTTTTTGATATGGTTTTGTTCTCTGAGCTGGATGGTTAATTGGCGAAGCTTTCATCACCCTACTGGGTGACATCTTCAGCGCATACTTCAATTTGGAGTGAGCCTTTAGATTTCTCTGCGAGTTTATTAATCATCTCTCCTGGTGACCTTGGACGTGATTGATTGTTTATGTGTTTTCACATCTTCTAGGTTACATGTATTGGAAGTGACTGTTTCTTTGACTTGAACTTTGACGCTTTGTGTGTGAAGTTTCTTTCTTATTGGTTGATAAATTTTGTCTATCTCTATGTGTCTAATGATTGATGATTCACTGGAATTCCAAGGGTCAAAGTTCAAGTCAAAGAAACAGTCACTTCCAATACATGTAACCTAGAAGATGTGAAAACACATAAACAATCAATCACGTCCAAGGTCACCAGGAGAGATGATTAATAAACTCGCAGAGAAATCTAAAGGCTCACTCCAAATTGAAGTATGCGCTGAAGATGTCACCCAGTAGGGTGATGAAAGCTTCGCCAATTAACCATCCAGCTCAGAGAACAAAACCATATCAAAATCATCCACCTGAGCTACAAATCTTCTCTATCATATCTAAGTGTTTGATTTCTGCACAACTCACGTTAAGAAACCACAAATATCACTATCAAAGCTACATGTATTTTTGAAGTATCGCAGCTACATATGAAGGCTTTAAAATCATACTGTGTAGGTACATATATGGAGAGAATTGTTGGGCCAAAACAGAGAAACTCTTGTAAACGGGGATTTTTCAGTTCCATATCAAATTAATTATAGGTTGGCTGTTATTTAACGTTTGTTCAGAAAAGCATTTATTCCGCATTGTTTGCCCATATTTTCGCGGACAATATGAAAATTCTTTCTGGGTTGTTAATTTATCCGTCATGTTTATCTTTCGCGGCAATTTAGAATTTTCATGTGTGGTGAACAAATATTGATCCAAAAAATGAGAATAATTTTGTCACTGAAAATGTATCAGGAATAATGAATTTAATTCTAGAAACTTACCCCTATATCCGGCTTTCATGCATCATTATAGAAGGTATTTTGAATAATTTCAAAAGAATAGCAGAAAAAACTGTTCATAAATACAACAAACACAGTGTAATGATTCGCGAAATGTCTGAAGAAAACACCGACAAAGAATAGGTTCAAGTCTTCACAAGATATAGAGTAGATATACGTCCGCCACGATTAGAATATACCATATATTGATTATCAACGACAAAAAGGGTCAACCAAGCCTTGTTTCGTAAAAATAGACACAAAATTCGAAATAAGGTAACAGCAAAGTTATTTCGTCTCAGAAAAACTAATTCTAATATATTTGATGTGGTATCGCTGATTGGTGTGAAGAAACTCTATTCATGAGGTCAAGATTCATATATGGAGTGATTTCACAAACTCACAGAGGCAAACTCGTGTACATGGTGATCTTTCAGTTCCACTTCAGAGTAATTATCAGTTCAACCAGGATTTTCTGTCAGCTTGGAAATGCATTTATTTTGAATTCTCCGGTCGATCATATTCTGTTCTTGTTCCGAGATTTTTGATAGCCGATTTCTCTTATCTAGCCATGCTTCAATCTGACTATACTCTACATAATTTCCCTTCTGTTTCGGTTCTCCTCAGTAGTTCGCGCCTCGAGGGTTTTGAATGCAGGGTGTTGAGATTTCATTGCGTTGTTCAAATACTATTCATCCTGTGTGGCCCTATCCTCGTTCACATGAATTTCATTTAACGGAAATTCACGATAATACACTTCCAATGTCCGATATCTTCGGTGTGTACTGCTCCTCAAATGGAACCTGCTGGAGCCCACTGTTTACTACTTCCAATTTCAAACAGGGTAATCACCTATCTGTTTGAAGCCAGGCGCTACTGCGCACCAGAATAATAGTGACAAGTTGTTTTTAAGGGATGTGTTTTCTTGCAGAATTCCACCATGAGCTGACGTCGTTTAGTTGACGACCGGATTCTAGTAGGAAGTGGTGGTAAGTGGGGTACATGAGGTCGGCTGTGTTGACGAATACTCACCTAAGATAATAGCTGGACGCTGCACTATCCCATGAATAGACGTAAATTGGAATTCGTGGGTCATTGGATAGGGTCACATGGGTTCAATTGTGCAAGAGCTTGGCTCGTGAACACAATCTGCTCGGTTTGATCTTCAGTGGGGTCTTTTCTAAAGAGACTCAAACCAGCACAAAACACCCACAGAGTACTACAGTGCTGTATAATGATTCTCTGACCGATAATGGCAGATAAAGAAACCCTGTGACCAATCAAATCACGGGAAACCAATCATTGCAAAATATGTTAATTTAAAAGTCCAGAAGAACAACCTCCCCAGTCAACATAAACGAAAAAATGAAAAAACTGAAATTTTGTAATATATTCTCATGAAAATGAAATTTTAAAATATTAGTAGAGGGAAATCTCTGATCCTACCTTCTTCTGCAGCTATTCCGTTAAAATATATACGAAAAAACAGAATAAAAAAAAAGAGAAATGTGAAGTAATTCGAAGTTAATGAAATAAATATATGTGCATTAAAATGTCGCTAATCACGTATAATTGAGCAGGGAATCGAATATGTTTATATATCCCACTTGGCTGAGTTATTTTAAAGTGATATCAAGAGACACACGAGAATCACTTGAAATGCCCCAAATGTGTGAATTCCTGGTCATCACTTGCCACATGAGATAGGACTTCTCTTTTCCGAGAGTGCGTTCGCTCTACAGCTCCCTCACAGAAGATGTGACAGCTCCACGGATAGAAATCTTACACATGTGACAACCAACATCATCACATCTGACACTGCGAACAACACCAGTTGAAGGCAGAGGCACGAGTCAGAAATCTCATGATCATGATTGTCTGTTCGTGCAGAATCGACTTCACTTCACAACTCTGGTCTCCACTATCCTCAACAGTCGTTTTCAGTACTCATCGAGATGGTTGCTTGCAACGAATGGATTACTTTCGTGTGCGATTAATGGTTTGGCATGTCGCTGAAACGTGTTCTCACTTCACTCGCACGTTATTTATGCTATTATGCCTGAGACAAGTAGATGCATTGCTGTGTTTAATGGATTTATGTGGAATGACATATATTTTGTTTTACATTTGACTTACCTTGAGCTTTATCGTAAAATAATTTATTGATTCATCTATTTCATTTAAATGTCGTTTTATTTTTAAATTATCATGTGTGCAGAACACAAATTTACTGAATCATACATGTTTTGATTGACTGTCGCGGATGTGTATGGAGGAGTTTTATTCATACAACGAAAATAATATCCGATGGACTTCATGAGATCGTACTGCCAAACTGGTTTAGATGGATATCACTGTCTGATAATCCAGAATTGCTTGTTAAGGAAAATGTTGATGTGTGTCGTGATATGGATTTCGTCGAAAAAAGGTGTTAATTTATATGCTTTTATGTGGAATTCATAAAACTTGTAAATTTTTTTCGAAATTATAGAGATGTAAATCCGGATTAAAAAAATAATTTGAAAATTGATAGACAATAAATAATTTATAATAATATAACTCACCCCAGAAGTCACCTGCAATAAATAAATATTTGAGTAAAAATCATAGCATACAAATTATAAAAAAAACTAACGACACAAACATAAAAATCGACATGGTATAATGCTGAGATACGTAAGCAGCCTACGAAATCAGGTTATTAAAATATATATTGCATCCTACTGAAAAAAACAAAAGATAATTTCACACCAGATTAATCAACTAAGTGAATCGTTATGGAGTAGGGAATCGAGTATGTTTATATATCCCACTTGGCTGAGTTATTTTAAAGTGATATCAAGTGACACACGAGAATCACTTGAAATGCCCCAAATGTGTGAATTCCTGGTCATCACTTGCCACATGAGATAGGACTTCTCTTTTCCGAGAGTGCGTTCGCTCTACAGCTCCCTCACAGAAGATGTGACAGCTCCACGGATAGAAATCTTACACATGTGACAACCAACATCATCACATCTGACACTGCGAACAACACCAGTTGAAGGCAGAGGCACGAGTCAGAAATCTCATGATCATGATTGTCTGTTCGTGCAGAATCGACTTCACTCTCACAACTCTGGTCTCCACTATCCTCAACAGTCGTTTTCAGTACTCATCGAGATGGTTGCTTGCAACGAATGGATTACTTTCGTGTGCGATTAATGGTTTGGCATGTCGCTGAAACGTGTTCTCACTTCACTCGCACGTTATTTATGCTATTATGCTGGAGACAAATCCATTCATTCATGTGTTAAACGCTTCGCTTTCTATTTACGTTTGCGGGTATTGACGTCAGTTCGTTCCTGAGATTTCTTTCACTGGTATACATGGTATTTTTTTGTGTTGATGAGATATATTGTGTGTATCTACTCATTTCACGTGCTTGTTCATTTCATACAACGGGCTTCTGATTATATATTTTTCGCATCCAAATTCTTTCCTTTATATATCGGCCTGTCTACGCCATTTTAAAGTGTTTTAATGAAATCATTAGCAGAGAGCATAGTGTCTATAATCACGCACTTTCTCGTTTAGACTTCTAATTAGTTCCGCCTAGTCTTTGAAGGAAACGGAGGAAGACGATTGTGAGATAACTGTGAGAAAACATCTGTAGGAATAATAATAATTTTGGTGGATAAACAAATTCTTGAAATATTACATGAAAAATTATCAACTCGAGGTAAAACTGCGAATAAAACACGCAAGATAATATTATAAAGTCAACAAACGAACATTGAAAATTAAGAAATTCCTGTTCTGATTCTCCCTCTAACCCACACAAAGGAAAACGACAAAAAGCCACTCTAATTGATGTGGTATCGCAGATTGATTCGAAGACACTATAATCATACAGTGAAGATACATATTTGTAGAGATTTCATGGGCTCATACAGGCTAACCCGTGTAGATGGAGATCCATCAGTTCCACATCAGAGTATTTTTCGATTCAACTAAGATTTATGCCTGTTAATGAAGGACTAATAACTCAATAATTTCATAATTTCTGCATATTTAAATGAAAATAACTCATTTACACTTGAAATTATAAGGTTAATATTATTATCAAAATTCGGCTGTTTCACTAACTCTTGAATAATCTATCTGCATTATTGGAAAAAATGATGCTCTCTGTCGTTTGATAATGTTTATTTTTCACTAAATTTTCTTACCCCAAGTTTTTCCTACATCAGATAAATATTTTTGTGAGAATCAATTATCAAAATTTAAATGGAAATAAAATATGATTACGCCTGAGTATAAGACAATATATTCATCGGCTGATAATCGCAGAGCACATTCTAAGTCACCTCATTGATTAGAATTTATCATTCATATTCAAAAGAAAACACCCCGGTTATTCAACTAAGTGAATCGTTATGGAGTAGGGAATCGAGTATGTTTATATATCCCACTTGGCTGAGTTATTTTAAAGTGATATCAAGAGACACACGAGAATCACTTGAAATGTCCCAAATGTGTGAATTCCTGGTCATCACTTGCCACATGAGATAGGACTTCTCTTTTCCGAGAGTGCGTTCGCTCTACAGCTCCCTCACAGAAGATGTGACAGCTCCACGGATAGAAATCTTACACATGTGACAACCAACATCATCACATCTGACACTGCGAACAACACCAGTTGAAGGCAGAGGCACGAGTCAGAAATCTCATGATCATGATTGTCTGTTCGTGCAGAATCGACTTCACTTTCACAACTCTGGTCTCCACTATCCTCAACAGTCGTTTTCAGTACTCATCGAGATGGTTGCTTGCAACGAATGGATTACTTTCGTGTGCGATTAATGGTTTGGCATGTCGCTGAAACGTGTTCTCACTTCACTCGCACGTTATTTATGCTATTATGCCTGAGACAAGTAGATGCATTGCTGTGTTTAATGGATTTATGTGGAATGACATATATTTTGCTTATTTTTATTCTTATTTTCATGTCCAACGTGTTGTATGGATTATCATGTCATCATATTCTCTATTCAAATGGTGTTTGATTTCTTTTTGATATGGTTTTGTTCTCTGAGCTGGATGGTTAATTGGCGAAGCTTTCATCACCCTACTGGGTGACATCTTCAGCGCATACTTCAATTTGGAGTGAGCCTTTAGATTTCTCTGCGAGTTTATTAATCATCTCTCCTGGTGACCTTGGACGTGATTGATTGTTTATGTGTTTTCACATCTTCTAGGTTACATGTATTGGAAGTGACTGTTTCTTTGACTTGAACTTTGACGCTTTGTGTGTGAAGTTTCTTTCTTATTGGTTGATAAATTTTGTCTATCTCTATGTGTCTAATGATTGATGATTCACTGGAATTCCAAGGGTCAAAGTTCAAGTCAAAGAAACAGTCACTTCCAATACATGTAACCTAGAAGATGTGAAAACACATAAACAATCAATCACGTCCAAGGTCACCAGGAGAGATGATTAATAAACTCGCAGAGAAATCTAAAGGCTCACTCCAAATTGAAGTATGCGCTGAAGATGTCACCCAGTAGGGTGATGAAAGCTTCGCCAATTAACCATCCAGCTCAGAGAACAAAACCATATCAAAATCATCCACCTGAGCTACAAATCTTCTCTATCATATCTAAGTGTTTGATTTCTGCACAACTCACGTTAAGAAACCACAAATATCACTATCAAAGCTACATGTATTTTTGAAGTATCGCAGCTACATATGAAGGCTTTAAAATCATACTGTGTAGGTACATATATGGAGAGAATTGTTGGGCCAAAACAGAGAAACTCTTGTAAACGGGGATTTTTCAGTTCCATATCAAATTAATTATAGGTTGGCTGTTATTTAACGTTTGTTCAGAAAAGCATTTATTCCGCATTGTTTGCCCATATTTTCGCGGACAATATGAAAATTCTTTCTGGGTTGTTAATTTATCCGTCATGTTTATCTTTCGCGGCAATTTAGAATTTTCATGTGTGGTGAACAAATATTGATCCAAAAAATGAGAATAATTTTGTCACTGAAAATGTATCAGGAATAATGAATTTAATTCTAGAAACTTACCCCTATATCCGGCTTTCATGCATCATTATAGAAGGTATTTTGAATAATTTCAAAAGAATAGCAGAAAAAACTGTTCATAAATACAACAAACACAGTGTAATGATTCGCGAAATGTCTGAAGAAAACACCGACAAAGAATAGGTTCAAGTCTTCACAAGATATAGAGTAGATATACGTCCGCCACGATTAGAATATACCATATATTGATTATCAACGACAAAAAGGGTCAACCAAGCCTTGTTTCGTAAAAATAGACACAAAATTCGAAATAAGGTAACAGCAAAGTTATTTCGTCTCAGAAAAACTAATTCTAATATATTTGATGTGGTATCGCTGATTGGTGTGAAGAAACTCTATTCATGAGGTCAAGATTCATATATGGAGTGATTTCACAAACTCACAGAGGCAAACTCGTGTACATGGTGATCTTTCAGTTCCACTTCAGAGTAATTATCAGTTCAACCAGGATTTTCTGTCAGCTTGGAAATGCATTTATTTTGAATTCTCCGGTCGATCATATTCTGTTCTTGTTCCGAGATTTTTGATAGCCGATTTCTCTTATCTAGCCATGCTTCAATCTGACTATACTCTACATAATTTCCCTTCTGTTTCGGTTCTCCTCAGTAGTTCGCGCCTCGAGGGTTTTGAATGCAGGGTGTTGAGATTTCATTGCGTTGTTCAAATACTATTCATCCTGTGTGGCCCTATCCTCGTTCACATGAATTTCATTTAACGGAAATTCACGATAATACACTTCCAATGTCCGATATCTTCGGTGTGTACTGCTCCTCAAATGGAACCTGCTGGAGCCCACTGTTTACTACTTCCAATTTCAAACAGGGTAATCACCTATCTGTTTGAAGCCAGGCGCTACTGCGCACCAGAATAATAGTGACAAGTTGTTTTTAAGGGATGTGTTTTCTTGCAGAATTCCACCATGAGCTGACGTCGTTTAGTTGACGACCGGATTCTAGTAGGAAGTGGTGGTAAGTGGGGTACATGAGGTCGGCTGTGTTGACGAATACTCACCTAAGATAATAGCTGGACGCTGCACTATCCCATGAATAGACGTAAATTGGAATTCGTGGGTCATTGGATAGGGTCACATGGGTTCAATTGTGCAAGAGCTTGGCTCGTGAACACAATCTGCTCGGTTTGATCTTCAGTGGGGTCTTTTCTAAAGAGACTCAAACCAGCACAAAACACCCACAGAGTACTACAGTGCTGTATAATGATTCTCTGACCGATAATGGCAGATAAAGAAACCCTGTGACCAATGAAATCACGGGAAACCAATCATTGCAAAATATGTTATGTTCAACGTATTTCAGATAACATTTTGATAGTAACTATATTTTTTAGAACAACTGGCAGTCTAAGATTTTTGAAATTTTTGAAATTGTTAGCGAAACCTGTCAACTTATATGAATGATTTTTGAGCATACCTTTTTTGTGATTTTCTGGGGAGGGTAATTTTCAACAGACTGGATTAATTTACGGATATCTTTATTTCAACAATAATAATTGAATTAAATATGTGTGAATTAATTTTTCGCTGATTGCGCGTACTCCATCTGAATGACTTAATTGTCTCACAGATCTGATTCTTATTCACAGCAAACCACACCGGCTAATTTCACCCCAGTTTACTCAACTAAGTGAATTGTTATTGAGTAGGGAATCGAGTATGTTTATATATGTCACTTGGCTGAGTTATACAAAGTGATATCAAGTTACACACGAGTATTACTTGAAATGCCCCAAATGTGCAAATTCCTGGTCATTACCTAATAATATTATTATTAATTTGCCTTGTTTCAATGCAGTATATGTGATACAGAATGGAATTCTCAGTATTTTACTACAGTATTGCATCCAGTTTTTCCATTATCAATAAATGAATTTCTACGCAGTTTAATGTAATCCCAGTTCATTACGACAACAACATTTTGTCATGTCCGTAGAAAAGCAATATTTAAACATAGTATTTGAAGTTGTTAGAAAAGCAGGTGCTAGCATATTTGCTGGCGTAAGCGGTAACAAAATGTCGAGACGTACAGAGTGTCAGAGAACGAAGCAAGTTTTAATAGAGTCAGTAAGGAAGAAAGAAACAAACAAGCACATGAAAAAGTGAGAGAGAAAAGGAAACGATATCAAGAATACTTTGTACCTTTAAATGAAATGATTTAGAAAGACGAGATCCAGTTGTTCTACTGACTATTTACTAAGCTACATATATCATGCTTAATGCTTTCTTCATCGCACAGAACAGGAGCTAAGAGGGTATGGTTGAAATTTTGTACTCGCTAGTGCGAGCGTATAATTTTCTATATAGGCTTCTGGTTTTCCTTGATTTGATACTATGGGAGGGATGTGAATGTAAAAGGTGGTGTGAGTTAGATAAAATGGATTTAGCCCATTTTTCACATGAGTCCATGTGCCTGTCAACCAGAATATTAAGAAGCTGGTTTAGTAGCACGTTGGTTAACCTGCTGACAACCTTTAACATCCTGCGTATTAAGGCATAGTCTTTCTTCAGCAGCCCTTGAAAAACTAAGGGGAACAATAGAGAATTATAGGCAGGAAGGATGCAAGAGTTAACGAATCGTAGGAGTAAGGGTTTCGTTATATCAGAATGTCCTTATTTCTTGATGTAGAAGGTTAGACGGGATATTTTTTCAGGAATCATCAAGATATGAGACGACCAGGAAAGATCAGCAGATAGAATGACGTCAAGATATTAAATTTCCGACTTGGTTTCTATTTCAGTGCCGTCAATGTTGCAAACCTCGTGAGGTCATATTTAGGTCATATTTATGCCTCAAGATGACACTGACTGTTTAGATTTAGGAGGGGTTTAAGGTTAGTCGGTTTTCCTTCGACAACTGGATGATTTCTGATAAAAAGCCATTTAGTTTACAGCAGTCATTTTGACATTTTACAGCCAAAGATACAGTCAGGTCGTTAGCATATTTGACGAACTTAATGTCATTTGAAGATGGTAGGTCATGCAGAAAGAAAGAAAAGAGAAGCGAAGAATGTGCAGCACCTTGGAGGACACCAGCTTCAGTGAGCCCAGCAGAGAAGTAGTTCCTTTGTATGCTATGAACTGCATTCTGTTAGAGAAGTAGGAATGCAACCAGTTAGTAACCCAGGACTCAGTTTGTGTCATAGAGAAATTTTTTAGCACTTGACACAAGGGATAGGTTTTTTTCCGAGAGTGCGTTCGCTCTACAGCTCCCTCACAGAAGATGTGACAGCTCCACGGATAGAAATCTTACACATGTGACAACCAACATCATCACATCTGACACTGCGAACAACACCAGTTGAAGGCAGAGGCACGAGTCAGAAATCTCATGATCATGATTGTCTGTTCGTGCAGAATCGACTTCACTCTCACAACTCTGGTCTCCACTATCCTCAACAGTCGTTTTCAGCACTCATCGAGATGGTTGCTTGCAACGAATGGATTACTTTCGTGTGCGATTAATGGTTTGGCATGTCGCTGAAACGTGTTCTCACTTCACTCGCACGTTATTTATGCTATTATGCCTAAGACAAGTAGATTCATTAATTTGTTCAAGGGTTTTCGTTAGATTGACTTTTATATTGCTCGTTTTTTAGATTATATTTATTTTTGAGTTGACGCATGCGTGCGAATATATCTTGTGTTGTATTTTTTTTTCGTTTGTTCTTAATCCCTATTTTGGAGATTATTCATTCTTTACTTCTGGAATTATTGTGTTTTTCTATATTTACATTCAGACATGATTGTTATTCTTTGAATATTTAGATTAAGAGAAATTTCTTCGGCTCATAAAGCCGCATTCGTGTAAATGGATATACGTTTTTGCAATTTGAGTTACTTTTCGCTTCAAATAGTATTTTTATCTATTCGTAGATGCATCTGTTTTTTCTTCATTATTATTCATAAGCTGTTATGATGAAATGTTTTGTAGATTTTTGTTTATCCTTTCTGATTTCCTGGCTCATCATTTGAAAATATGTTTAAGAGGTGATTTCATTTTAGATAACTTAAAAAGAACTATTTGTAAAGGTCTATAAACAATTATATCATTTCAATAAGGATAACATACTCCATAGATGAGCTTTAGGGAAAAACATAAATTTTTGTTTTCATTTTTATCATGACACAAGGAAATCACATAAAATATTTGAATAATCACATTGACTTATTTGATATGGTCTTCCAAGCAGCTCCTTCTCCATGACCTCATTTATTTACACATCTGATTTCTATTAACAACAAAACGCACAGGTTAATTTCACCTCAGATTAATCAACTAAGTGAATCGTTATAGAGTAGGGAATCGAGTATGTTTATATATCCCACTTGGCTGAGTTATTTTAAAGTGATATCAAGAGACACACGAGAATCACTTGAAATGCCCCAAATGTGTGAATTCCTGGTCATCACTTGCCACATGAGATAGGACTTCTCTTTTCCGAGAGTGCGTTCGCTCTACAGCTCCCTCACAGAAGATGTGACAGCTCCACGGATAGAAATCTTACACATGTGACAACCAACATCATCACATCTGACACTGCGAACAACACCAGTTGAAGGCAGAGGCACGAGTCAGAAATCTCATGATCATGATTGTCTGTTCGTGCAGAATCGACTTCACTCTCACAACTCTGGTCTCCACTATCCTCAACAGTCTTTTTAAGTAGTCATCATAATGTTTCTCAACAATGATTATTTTATTTTCCTTGAAATCTTTCACTGTTGTGATAGCGCGATTTGTTTCATTTTTTTAATTTTCACTGTTGTTTTGCTTGTTTATGTTTATTTTAATTTTTTCCTGCGCTTTACCCACACTTTCTGTGACTTTCAGTGCTGGTAAAGCAGATGTCTTCACTGAACATGTAATAGAATTTCAAGTCAGATTGACTTGTGGAGCGATTTTTTCGAAACTTTTGTTATTTAACGATTTGAGTATTTTTCTGCTCTTGCTTTGGGGAAAATCTTGTCGTTTTTTTTAAAAATTCATACGGTCATTTTAATTATGAGACGTGCTGTTTGCTTACGGTTCGCTTCAAAGTTTGAAATAAACATGAATATACACTATTCAATGTTTTCTAATATAGTAATTTCTGCTTCAGCCTGGAGGTTTCTGTGCATATTTCAGGAGTTTCCTCTGCCCTCAACATCTGAAAGGCTTTTCGGATTTCACACGTGAAAGTGGTAATGTACTGCATCTTTGTTGACATTATTATGTGGTTAATTTTAATGTTTATCTTTTCCATAATTTGCGTTGACCGTTCACTTTTCTGAGATTTCATGTTATGCTCTGTGAAATGAATGCAGGAAGCTCTATTTGAAAAATCTCCTGGAGAATTATAAGGATGATTTCTAGAATATTCATAGTTATTACACCTCTTTTTTAACTCATGTGTTATAGAATTACACTTTACACACATACATTACGCAATCATAATGATTCATTCTGTTCTCCTTTTCATAGTTTTTGGACAGAATATCTGTCGAAATTCTCACGCGAATCAGGAATTGTCCACGAATGAAGAACACTACTAAGGATCTTTGGATCTAATGTTACCAGCATAAGAACTGGTTAATAGACTATGACTTTACATAAACGTTCATTTCCTAAAACCAAGACAGTGTGTTTCTATCATGCAGTAAAAGTGGTGTTTTTAACTACTTCAAGGAATCTGTCGCTAAATCCATTGCCAGTCGTACCACAAACCAGAATTCGGTGACAGGATTTCGGTTAGAATTTGAGTATTTGGCCAAAATATCTAGTTCCATTTTAGCATAATGACGCAGGGTCTTTACATCAAGCGCTTTAAATTATCTACTCAATCAGATTAAAAAAAATCTAGCTTTTTTAATTCTAATTGGATTCATTCGGATAAATCTAAGATAAAAGAAAATTGATTATAATACACTCAGGCAAATGTTCTTGAATAGGGCCAATAAGCAAATCATACTGTACTGATATGCATTTGGTAGTTCAATAAACTAGGAAGTCATTTCTAGACCAGCCATCTCAGATAGATCCAACTGAACAAATTTAGGTACATTTGACGAAATACTAAACGGAGTGAACGGTCAATCACTCATTATCTGACACATATACAAACAACTTCGGCTATCGGGTTTTTACATTCCACACCTTTACGTCTCACCTAAAGTACACAAACAAGATATTTTCCTCTGTTCAACACCACAGATGATAAACTTTTCATATTATTCAGTCACGAAGTGATTGTTATAGGTTTTAAACCAGTTAAGGAGAGGCCGACAAGAAGGTTATTTTTTCAATACAATCATGAGTGCTGTTTCGATAGTGAGAGGAATCGACAGACTGGAAGTAGTTCTTTTCTTCAAAGAGATGCTAATAAACGAAGAAGACCGAACATTTCCATGTGATTTAAAAAATCCAATAATGCAGATTTTTGTATGCCATTTGGATCCCGAAGTAGTTCTTTCTGAGATTTGAGACTGGTCTTGACCAGCGGTTTTAAATTAAGCCCAAAAAATGTTATATTAAATGCGACAAGGAGTGACCTAAATCCCCCTTCATTGGAGATAGTTAAGATTGAAATATGAGTGCAGGAAACATGTTTACTACCTTCTGTAGTCGCCACTCAAACAATTACTTTAATCTTCAGGCGAGATCGTTAGCATGATGTTTGACTGTTAAAAAACGGTGATAAATCACTGAGGAGATGTACCTGTAAAAGTCTATATTTTGAACTCTCATGAATAGTGTTCAATGCAGATTCTCGTTTCCGTGCAAAATAATCATGAATATGTGGCCTATCAAAAGGTGAAGTGAATAGAGAAACTTTTCTCTTTTTTCCCTAAAACCGAGTTTTCTCTTTCCTATTATGCAGTGACAAAACACCACAGAGACTCGACTACTACAGAACTCGTATACAGTCCATTTTTACACTACGTACCTTAACCTCTTAATTTACATGCTGCAGTTAATACACAGACTTTCATCACCAGTTGGAGTACCCACAAAGATCCGAAATCAGCCTATACATCCATAATCATGTTATGATGCGACTGAAGCCAGTTTAATTTATTCCAATCACCTGATTATCTTCAGCAAATGAACAGAATAATAAAATAATTCCAGATTGCTTTGGTACGATGTCAAACTGGTAGTCAGTGAGAAATACATCAGTGTTTGCAGAAGCTTTGGTTGGCATGACAGTGAGAGGATGAAATGATCACATTACCTTCTATAATATATAGAATTATCATTATATTTTGAGATTCATCAGACTCCATATCATTATACCCTTTACTTTTTCACGCTCTTTAGACGTCCAATAATCTCCGTGAGCTGTTCAGCAGATTCCCACACTGATTTCAGAATAATGAAGGCATGTCTTTTTCACCCGACCCAGAATCTCACATCCTAAGCTGAGTTACTTATGGTTGTAACAATTCTGTTTAGACATGAGAACGAAGTTACGAAGTTCAATTTCTCCCATTGATGGCGACTGGTGTTTATTTTCACCAGTCAGGTATCTTCATCACCGCTACCTCCTCTATGTTCATTTGAAGCTATCTCTCCTCTGCTTCTTCTTCCGACTCGCTGAGTTCAGCTTGAGAAGTTTTACATTTTTGTGACATTAAAGATAAATGGTCTGCGATGTCCGAATCTTATCCAATCCTCTTGTCAGATTCATGTATTCCTGTTTCCTCCCCTTGTTACCGCTGTCTTGAGCATGATCCTGTCAACTCCAATCAAGAATGTCATCGTTACACTGGAAAATCTTGTCTTATTCCCGTCTTCATTTTCAAAGCACCACTGAGTTCGATGTTTTCAATCTGGAGTCATTTTTTTGGCTGTCAACCTGTCAAGGAACTATACAGACTCATTAGGTTCCTCCATAAACCCATCTCAAATTTATAATAAGATATCCCTTACACTCATGAAATTCGGTTAGGGATCCATTGATCACACTTTTCAAAGTGACTTGAAATTATCTGACCTTCAACATCCTTTTTACCAGTTAGGAATATCTGATTCAATTAAGCGAATTAATAACTTTGCAAGGTGATATGTGTGATTTTATTCATATTTTAACTCACTCATAATAACTGAAGTTTTAAAAAGCAGAAATAATTTGTTTTCATCAAAGCTTCTTTTGATATCGATAACGTCATATATATTTTTGACGAAGGTCAGCTCCCTGAAGTGATTCACCAAAATATATTTCAATGTGTTGGTTCACTCATGAATTTGCTTGATTTACATTGTGCAAGTAAGAGGGTCTACCGAGTGAACTATCTTCAACAAGTCTCATCTTGTAGCATTTTTTTGATTTACAGCTTGATTCCACACTGTATTGTCGGTACACGTATGGAATTTTCAGCATGGATATCGGTAGCCCAAATTTTGCAGGCCGACCATAGATATCAGGTGTACGTCGGTGGGGGATCGTACCTCAGACCATGTGCATGGTCGGCGAGAGTCCTAACCACTGTGCCACCGACTATCAGTCAAAAAACAGTGTTCTAATATCGAGACTAAATTGTCGTTTTCTAACTTATTAAAATAGAGCCAGCTACTTTGATAAAAACAACACAAAATCACTTTTCAAGTTTTAAGCGTCAACAGATGTAGGAACAAACATATTCTGAGAGGATGGCCCACTCTAAATTCACTAGTACAATCGGCCAGAGGGTCCAAATTTTGACATATGGAATTCACCACATTAAGAAGAAGCCTAATCGTTAGCAGATACACTGAAGCCTAAAAAAGCAGCGATGAGAAAAAGATATATATAAAATTCACTCTGAGATTCATTTTCTCAGAAGACCACTGATATTATCTGTAAAGTTCTCACAGAAAAAAAAACTAGGCTGTATAGAGGCTGTACGACGCATTTACAGTCTCAGATTACCAAAACTTATCACCCAGGTTGAAAATGTGAAGATGGGCCCACTCGTTGGCGTTATTTTACCAGATAAGTTAATGAAATTGCTGCAAATGAAAATGTTTGAACATAACTTCAATGGTACCCAGTTATTCGTAGAAATACTGAGATGCAAATGTCATTGACGAGACAATGATTTCGCCGAAATTCACTTCCATATTCGCAAACGTCGCTTCTTTAGAGATCATGAATATTATCTGTAAATCACTTATGAGAAATTATATGAGATTATACTAAACCTGCGCCTTCAGATTAACTACAAAATTATTACTCAGGTTGAAGGTGTGTAGACGGGCCCTTTCGTTTGCAACCGTCTAAAAAATAGGTTTGTGAAAACACTCCACTGACAGTAACGATCAATAAAATACATTCTTGCTTTAGCTATCTAGATATGTGGTGTACATATCAGTAACAAGAATTCAAATTTATAGCGCCAAGTCCGAATTTAGAAGTTATTGTGAGTAGACAATTGTCTAACGGTGTCTTCAGGATTCATTACCATAGAAGAAAGAGGTGCCAGAAAATAAGTCGGCTTGAATATTGCCTGTTGTAAAATGAGAACTTCTAAATTGCTGAAATAGAGACAAACGGTAAAGGAAAGTATGACTCACGTTTCTGTACTGAAGAGAGAAAAAATATCAGGGGTACAGGTAAAAAAAATTCATCAACTCATAAAATTATTATCAAGAGAATTATTACAATTACTGTTGTAATTATTTCGATCTCCACTATGGGATAAGGGATCAGCCTATTCCATATTAGAGAAGGTGACATTTTATTTGATGGAAAATAAAACATTGAAGTAGGGAAATCCAAGGATTGAAACGTTTTCATTTGGATGGGATTCAGTCCAAAGCGAACTGTAAACACATGTGTTGGATTACTCTAACCGTATAGCGCTTACAAGCATTCTGATAATAGTGTCATCAAACCTCATTGTTTGTGTAAATGACCATTCGGTTATAAATGGATTCAGCTCACCGTCCAACTTTCATCAGGTGCTGTGTGGCAATTTCCAGATTGGTATTTTACTTTCTAAGGTAATTCATCTTTTCAATTTTGTGTGATAAAATAAACCCAAGTTTTCGCTTCCTTTCATTATCTAGATTCAAAATGCACCCGTTTGGATGAAAAAGTTAAGGAAATTGAAAGCAACTATATGTTTAGACTAAAACCGCACCATTTTCCAGCTCTCTTTGTTTATATTTCTTCCCCGCTATTTATAAAAATGAAGTTCAAAGAAAGACGTAGTTAAACCACTGGTTATTGTGACCTGTTGAAATTATCTAGGAAGCAGTAGTGAATATAAACCGAAATGGACTGGATTTTGTAACGAACATGAATACAAATTGTCTTACAGTCTCTTAACAAAAGCTGCACAAAGTCATGGACGCCAAAAACTAAGTAATGCAGAAATTGCTGACAAAACTAATGCCAGACAACTGCTTCAACCTGTTAAGGGGATTTTTTAAAAGACCAGTCAAGCGTACTGTCTTATTCACATTGTAGGGTAGATCACTGGAACATTGCAATGGGTACTTTGAAGATCACTCACACTGAATTCTCACAACATCCAAAGAAAACGTGAAGTGAAACTGACATCCGCTTTCCGTATGAAATTGAAGTCTGTATTCTAAGAGGAATTATAGCAGCTTAACCTGAGAGTAGGGCTCCAGAGGCGTCTGGGTATAGTTGTGATAAGTCTGGTTATAGTGCAGATTCCAGAATAATTCCCTTGGACTTGAATTGTTTTGCACCAGCTTTTAAAACGAGGAAGAAATCCTCTCGTGGTGTTCCTACTGAGATTTGCAGGATTAACGTAGTATCAAAATTCCAAGTTCAACAAGCGGTCGTAGACTAATCAATGCTCAGGAGATTCAAGTGCTTGAAAATCAGGCAGGCTTTAGACTCAAACGAGTGCTTGTTGACTGAATTTTCAATCTGTAACAGATTCTGTAACAAAGGCTTTTCAAATTTCTATACCTAAAGGAGAAATCTGATTGTGTCGAATGAGTGGTGTTATGGAAATGTCTGGTGATGTAGGGAGTGCATGGCACTGATCAATGGACTACATGCCAATCCACCCAATCATATCAGAGCCTAGAGTGGATGGCCATCTGAAGTGATGCAACCAGTGCTACCCATTAGGTATTCCTTACTTCTGGAACTAAAGTAGGTATTTGACTTAGTCTATTGGTTGCTCATGGAATATCACTACGGAGAAAAGTTTAGTGTGCAACTTGTCAAACCGCATCATCTCTGATATAGGAGTAATATCAGATTATCGATCAAGATACACAGTAGTTGACTTTATCCTTCCTAACGGCCCTGACATTTGGCTACTGAGACTAAAACATGTGAAAAATTAAAATATTCTTGTAATATAAGCTGCTGCATGGTGTCCTTTGTGTTAAACGGTATAAAGTAGTTAAGAGTATTAGAGTGAGGTGAGCAGTGTTAGGTAAGGAGTCATGTCTTTCAATAAAGGTGTGAAACTGAGCATATTTAATGGCCTAGAACATGTATTCATTTGAAATCCGTCGTCTTATTTGTCCGATCATGTTAATTGAGACAACATTACGCTTATTCGTTTCATCCATGCATTCCTACCCATAATATTTCCTCTGGATACGTAACTCTATCTTGGTGTGTTGTTTAGAGTGTGGCGAATTAAAATGCTGTACTTTATGTAAAGTTTCAAGTTAAAACACAGTAGCACATGACAAATTTAGGAATCATCTGAATTTAATTAAAGCACATACCTAAATTTGAATTATCGTCATCTAATAAATACAGATTGAAAGTAAGAATATTGATAAAACATGAGAAGGTTAACTTGTTATAGCGATCATCTTAAAGACGAATCGGTGATTCAATTTCAAAACAAACTACATTTATGAGAGTGAAATTCACGAAGAAAATTATACCTGACTTTTAATAAAGATGGAAAACGTTACACTGAAAAGATATCCTCGAATCAAGAAACAGTAATCAGAGATACTAGAGTTCAACATTTTCTCGATAAATACAGTTTCTCATCGAGGCAAACGAATGCATTTCCCAAGACATGCCTATGAAATGGTGTATCAACTGATGGCAATATCAAGAAAGATGGGAAAACATGCAGAATAAAAAAGAACAGCGTACAGAGCAACATTAATACTGACGACCGTGAAAATTTAAATTCGTAAACCAACTGTGGTTCAATAAATCATATGACTACCTGCAGATAACATAAAAGATTGCCGATGGCATGACGAATCAAATACGTATCATTGACTGAGCAGCTATACGATTACCAAAAGACGTCAAAAGCTGTTACTGTAGTCAGTTGCCTTATTATACAAGCGATCGATTGAAAGTTATCTGTAAACGTTTCTCAATAAATATGGTTTCCAATACGGAACAGCAAGAATTATGACTGCCAATTCATTGGTTGACTGAATAGTCACTATAATACAAATATAGATCTATATCCCTATTTTGTTTTAATAAACACATTTGGATTTATATGTTGCTTGCATTTTTTCGTCTACACCGAAAACTGCAGAGTAACTTTTACTAATCTTGTGTAGGAACA
>OX235264.1:13181092-13201754 GCA_944472135.2 Trichobilharzia regenti | reverse complement strand
ATAACGCACTGGTCAAGTTTCTAACCTAAATGATTTAACATTTTTTTTCGAAAATCTGAATCTTTTTATGTATGCTGACTGAGTGCAGAAGAGTTCCACACGGATTTCAGAGTTTTTAAGATGCACTTTTACTTTCCGATTCTGGCTATGGTATTTTCGTCCATACCGACTGCCTGCGGTTAAAACGATTCTTCCTAGGTAAGTGAAGGAAGTAATATCTGTCAAATTTCCCCCGTTGATAGTGACTGGTGCTGGGTGCTGTCGTTGTTGTTGCTGCTGGCTGTGAGTATGACACTGTTGAATTTCATTACGATTCATTTTCGTGGAAAATTCTGTGTAAATGCGAATGCACAGCTAGGGAAATTGAATTCACTGAAAAGGTACTCTCTGGTGAACCACTTGTTTTGTTCTTCTCAGTATTATTGATGTTAAAAACATCATCCTTCTTATTTATTCCACCTCGAAAAAGATTAAATTTGCGGTTTCCTCATAGACAAAATGTCTGCGACTCATTTGAACTACTTATAAGTAGGTAAATTTTCTTCAGGAAATTACGTGTCAATATTATCCTACGTATGTCGTTTTCACCAGACCATTTGTTCGCTCTCGTTCTTCGTCATGAATTTCGTGTGCCTAATGTCTCACGATTCAGGTGATTATAGGATACATTCTGTTGGATGATCAACTCTGAAACACCAATACATTTTTTGAATTCTGCGACCACATATGTTAACTGTTGGTTATTCGACGTTTAGAGGGTACTTGGACGCTCATGGTGTATGTTTCCTGCTTGCTGGCACTCATCTTCAAGGTGAATTCGCTAAAATGACGGAAATTATGTCGTGTTTGGAACTAGGATTCACGTAAACATATGCCTTATTCAGTAACATTACTACCAAGATGTTTAAGATCACAATTGACCTCGTGCATAACTGTAACGGATACATTAAATAGTGATTAGGGATTGAGCAATATCATGTGTCTGCTCCATGGCATTTGTGGTTACTAGACTACTTCAGTGAACATATGGACTCCTGAATTATTATTATTATTGTTATTATTAATATTGTTAATATCCATATTAGTATTGTGATTTCCTATCGTGAGGAGTTGCATACAGGTTTTTCTAACATTACCTCCCAAGTTTATCTCTTCATTTGCAGTCCTCTTTTTGTACCTGCAAGGACACGCATACGATTTCACTTCTTCTCCAAGTGATCTCCCTCACATAGCCCCCAAACGAACGCCAACTTTAGAGTTTCACATTCGATATCCACTCAACAGGCCGGCACGCCATTTAACTCAATCATATCCTCAGAGTTTAAGGTTCAGTCCATCTTTATTCACTTCTGCATATTTATTTGGCGGTCACTTCTGTAGTGACAGTTCTGTGTTTCCCATCATTTCTTCCCATGTGAACCTTATTGTCAAGTCAGTGAAGCCAGCTATCGATGACAGTCTTCTGCGGTCTGTTGTAATTTCTTTCCTTCACTCACCAAATACCAGATTATAGTTTGCATTTATTTTGAATTGATAATACAGTTGGGGTATATTCGGGAGCAATCAGTTTACAGTATTCATAATAATTCCTATACAGAAGTACAAACTTTATTTTTGGCCATTATAATTTGAAGATGATTATTTATCTCTACAGTGTAGAAAATGTAAACTAACACACCTTAATTCCATTTCAGTAGGTAAACTTAAACAAAAAAATGGGTCAGATGGTTGAGGGCAGTTGGTACAACGTCCTGGATTGATGTCCCTCACATACAAACACTCATGATTAAAACATACCTGCAACCTAAGGGAAACTGATAACCTCTAACAAACCCAAACACGCGTCAAAAAGTGATGCAATCAGAGATATTATTACGTTTTTACTCCTTCTCGTCCTCAATGGAACATAGGGCTTAAGGCTAGGGACATGATGTTTCCAGAGCAATGATGTCTGTTTTTTACGGGATGAGGTTGCTAGCCCCATGCCGAACCTTCCCTCTTTACCAGTCTTATTACTGGTTTAGTGAGATGAAGTAGTGCGTCGGCCGGCCATCAGGGATATTACCAATCAGCTATTCATCTCACCAGTGACTTCCAGTAGGTAAATAGATAATGCATTTTTCGCTATCAGATGTCAGCTGGCGACGGACGTCGTCACCCACTTATAATACTAATCACACACTTGACTAGTGAGTGCATTAGCAACAGAATACTACATGTGTATTTGAACAGTCTGTTTCATGTCGTTTAGTGTAGTAAACGAAATTCACACGCTCGGTGATTAATTGGTTAAAGAATATAAACTGTATAGATATGAATAGCTGTTTGATCACTTGAAGGAAATATACCTTGACTTCCATGTCTCGCCTTCTGCTGTTTCAGTGGCAGTGGCAGTGGCAATGGTAGTTGTAGTGGTAGTGATTTATTAATATTCATTATGTAATTGACATGCTCAACCTTGTCATCATTACCAGATTACCACTGAAAGAAATATGAAAACCAAGACTGTGATTTCTATTTTTATATTTACGCTTGTTAGTATTATTATTATTACTATTAGTAGTAGTAATAGTAATAGTATCGTTATTAATACTGTTGTTGTTTTTATTGTGATTACACGTTTTCTTACTAATCTTATTATTATTAAATCTTGGCTGGTTGTAATCCTCAACAGTTGGTTGACTGATTGATCTACTCAGTCTGCAACGAAGTGATGGTGACAGTGCTAGTGGTCACAGTGAGTAGTGAGATGATGCTGAAGACAGTGAGGTTAAACGCAGTGCAATGCAGTGGTGTGCAGCATTCCGAGGACATTTGAATTGGGAGAAGAAAGAAATGCTGTGTATCTAGCCGCCACGCAGCCAGCCATATATTTTGCTGATAGTATAACAAGTATTTAATCGCAAATATCTCTTCGGTGATTTCATTTTCTTATCTGTGCTTTGCATGTTTATTTTTAAATTTTTATTATTTATTTTAATGTTTAGTTTGCCAATCAAATTTACATATGTTCGTGGTTATTTCTACTTAACATATGAAGATTGTTAATTGGAGTTACTTAATACAATATCGGTCAAGTTAACTGGGTGTTAATGAAATCGGGGTATTAAGAATTGTGATGAGTTTTCACAAACATTTGTGTAAACGATGGACGATATCCCGCATCTGACCAATTCCGTGTGCGCATATGAGTTCACCTGCCGCTGTGGAGGTAGGTACATCGGTTTTTCGACGCGCACCCTTTCCAGCATTGTTCAAGAGCATTATCCAGCATGATTGCGAAAAGGCAATATTGGTGCAGTAATGAGTGCAATAATTGAACACCTGGTTAACACTGATAATTCCATCTCAACAAACGCCTCCTTAAAAGTAATAGCTGAAGCTCTGGTCCTTCACATATAAAATCGGAGCTACGCATACAAAAGAGAAATATTCAACCACTTCTACTGTCATGGCAACTACTTTGTTGATTTTGATGACAGTAATTTGTTGGTTTGCCTGTTTCTCTACTTGCTTATAATTCTTGTATTCATTTAGAATTCTTACGTGATTTCGTATTCTCTACTTTGTTCCAATGTGTATCCTGAGTAAAACTCAAAAAACAAAATATTCACATTATTACATAACTTCCCCTTTAACAACTCTTTGTGAAAACTCATCACATTTGTTACTACCCTAATTGCATTAACACCCAATTATCTTGACCCAGTTTGTATTACGTAACTCCAATTAACAATCTTCATATGTTAAGTAGAAATAACCACAACCAATTGTATTTTTGATTGACAAACTAAATGTTCACTTACATACAAAATAAAAAAATATTTATTGAGACTGTACAGGTAAGAAAATGAATTTACCGAAAAGATACTCTTCTCTGAACTACGTGTTTATTTTCACTATGTATAATTCCCGAGATTTACTTAAATCGTGTGAGATTTGATGACTGCAGTGTCATTTCACCTTTGATTGATCATAAGTACGCAAAACACAATCGAAGATCTATTAGGTAGTTTCAAAATTTAGGCATCAAGTTGGATGGATTTCTCACGCATTCCCCAAACTAAATGTAAGACCTCTACAACCACGTACATTTAGAAAATATTAGCACGACAGTTTATCTGCATTTTCGAGATGTCTCACAACTCACATCGATGAATAAATGTTCAAATGTAATACCAACAAACTGACGAATGTTTGAATAAATGCACTGATGTAAACGAACACTGAAGTTAAAATAGAAATAGTGTTCCTGAGTAGTGACACTACTGGCACTGAAAGTAATCTCAAATAAATAAGAAATATGTCGTTATAAAAGAATTAGCTCAATAAATGCTAAACTGAATTTTAGGTCGAAAATGGCGCTGTAGCCAGAAGATAAGGGGAGTTATTCATTAGGAATTTAGTTTCTAATGGATCGTCATGAAAACTATAGACACAGACAGTGTCGTTCTTTTCAAACGTCTTTTGTCGACTATTATGGCTGAAGCTGATCTGGTCTTTTTGATAAATTCTTAACTATTTAAGTGGTAAGTGGATCGGTTTATGTACCACAAATGAATAGTTTCTCATTATTATAATGGCGTTCATTAGAAAAGTACATCAGGTTTTCTTCAAAACTTAATCCTATTAGACATCATTTATATCCATTAAGTGCCTAGATAAAAGTGTGTTGTGAAATCCAGTACACATTCTGCTTGAAATTCTGTCTGAATACTTCTTAGGCAAATATCATATGAAAATGTTCAAATCACTGAGTAAAATACTATTTATTCAGTGAAGGAGTACAGTCCAGTGTTGTTTTAAATTCGTATTAGTGACGACATATGAATTTTCTAAACTCCATAGGTTATCCAGTTTATTCATACAACTCCATACATATGCTGAAATATGAACGGTGACAAATTATATTGTCAAGATTTCAACAGCCTTATTCCTTCGTCTGTACAAACATCAAGATATGCTGGTTATTAAAATTGTACGTTTCTTCCCAAAAGTTTTCATCACTGAACGACATTCACTAGAATCTACAGACTTGGCATTTTCTGAGAAACGTCGTATTTCAGTAGATATCCTGAAGAATTTGTAATTCTTAAGATTCAGAATGTACTTTTCAAATCAATTTCACTCTTCATCGAAAACGAAATAAAAAATCCACAAATTTCAGAGTTTCTTAATAATGAGCTGTTTACATTATGCCTCCACTTATAGATCCACTCTCCAACATGTTCAGATTAATGACTCAATACTGTCAATGACTACTTTCTTTGAGAGTTGATTCTCACTTGGGAGGAAATTAATTCTTGCACATGGTCCATCTGAAACAGCATTACTTGAGTCAGTTAACACACATTCATCAGCTGCGTTCTTGAACTGTGAAAAGCGATTGCTCAGCTTGAAAAAATAAATTACGATTGTGATAAATCAGTATCAACAAGTGGAATCTTAGCTCAGAGAAAACGAATCCAAAAATTTAGGTCGCCACTTGAGATTCTATCACCTGCCTGCGATTCACACTACTCACATCCAAAATTAGTTTTGCTGAATCACTTCTGAGGATTCTGAACATATCTTGTAAAATATTAGGGGTCTTGTGTGATATTTGTATGAGATTATTTCTTCACCTTCATTTTGTTTGTACCACAACAACTGAAGCTGCTTCCACATATCTTAACTTCCAGAAACTGAAACATACATGTCACTCTGTTCTATCACAAATTCGAATCAGTAAGTGACTATGCTATTGATTTTTGTTTAAATTATATTACAATTTTACTTATGAATGTGAATAAATGAAACAGATTTATACTTATGTCGAAGCTGTTTCGATGTTTTATTATTGGGCGTGGGATGTCAGAAGAGTGAATCTTCATCCATTGACAAATCCGAACGCGCATTATTCACGCTTACTAACCGCTTTTATAACAACAATTTTAATAAATTCGTTCTGAAAGGTTTCAAAAATGTATAGATGGATTTTATTTGTTTAACTCTAATAACCGTTCAATTAACTTACCGAAATTTTATAGTGAACAGTTTAGCTATGTAAAATAGAAAGAAGAGAGAGGAGTTTAGGGCATAGTGTGGTAGAGTGTATAGTAATTACTACATGACAAATCATTTGAAAAAGATGAGTGATTTTCATCTGCCTACTTATGTTTTATCAATATCTTACAAGTTCAAGCGGCATTCTCACAAAAATGAAGCGTTAGTCTAGATTAGATTACTTCACAATCGTTTGCCTTTTAGGCACTGACATCTCCGTATAATCCTTTTTTGTATTTTTCAAAATTCCTTTATATTTCGTTGATTTGAATCTACCAGAATATGGGATATCAGTGTAATGTTTCACGTCGAAACATAGAATTCAGTGTTAATGAGTCGTGATGGGTTTCAGTAGGTGTATCAAATCTCAACGAAGCAGTGAATCTTGTAGCTCTGTCACTGTCATTATCACTTGAGCAAGAACGTCTAATAGTAAAGTGCCAGTTAATAATCGAAGAAAAAACCATGGAAAGCATTCGTGTTAGTAGTGCACCAGTGCACGTATAAATGCTCAAAAATGAGTAAATGACGTCTAAATATGGACTTCATAGAGATGCATCTAAACGAATAGCATGTACAAATGAATCTGCCAAGGTTTAGCCGGGTAAAGACGTGTATCAGTGTCCGCAGTGATTACTAACGATTTACTGTGGTTGCATTCACTTCTAAGACTACTTTACTTTAAATGCCTTCACTCTGATGATGATGATGATCAACAAAAACACCATCGAAAATGATCCAACAGGATCATTCAGCTGTAACGACAAAAGACAAGAGTCAGGCGACAGATCGTTTATTTAGGAAATCAACACGCATTTACATTTATTTCATGTACATTATTATAGCTTATTCAAGCAGAAAAACACAGTCTTCTGATTGGATGTTTCTTACAGAAAGTTGACTTTGCATCTCTTTGTGACTGCTTCTGGAATATCAGATCATCTATATATTAACTTATCTGCCTACGCCAAGTCTGCTGTGATTGGTTGTTGAATCAGTCTTGTTCATATTTTCTCACCACCAATATCTGAGACATACCCATTGACATAAAATGCTGTCTACCATTTTTGGCTAGCCTGCTCTCACCACAAACCTCTGGGATGTAATCTACTGAATCTCCTCGTAATCTCAAGGCCTTAGTCTTCTCCCGTTGGTAGTACGATGGGAGTCTTCCTAGTCCCTAGGAAGTAGGACGCAGTCGCATTTAATTGTTCTTAGATGGCTTCTTTAAGTCAGTTTTCTCCGTGATCAAACTGAAAACAATTCTAATCCGTACGAATTCTCTCTCTAAAAGTAATCGGTTTATCTTCCTCACAGATAGGAGGCAACGGGAATCAAAAACTATCATTCGCTTGCCCACTGTGGTATGACCAGTTTAATTTGTAAAATGATAATAATAACCCCTAAGGTAAACTGAAAGGTCTTTCAGTTATTTTTTAATATTTGATCATAACGTTATAAATTATTCAAATTAATCCCACAGTGTTTAAGAAAAAATCTCAACACGATTTTTCTGAACGTTTCGCAGTGAAAGCCACATCCTATTCAGCAGATTTATTCAGGTTTAATTATTCATCAAAATATGTATTCAAAGGATTTCTGAAAATAAGTTGAAGTCAGTTTAATTCAAAGTCAAATGTCTAGAATGCTTTGTACCAATAGAAATATGTAACAATTAAATTCCTTCATAAATAGTTTCGATCTACACAATTACTTGAATTCGCAAATACAAAGATGACCTACGTATTTATTGATCACATAGTGAATAGGTGAAAGGGAAAATCGAATTGCCAGGTAGACAGGTAGGCAGGCAGGCATGCGATTGTGCGAGGCGAGCGAGCGAGCGAGCGATTCAGCCACCTGGCGAACAAGTCATCGATCTTCCAAACGAGTGAGCGGTCGATCGTTCGACTGACCACGTCAATCAACCCATTTCACATTATGCGTAATCATTGATTCTGCTGATTGATTACTTACTGATCAGCTGACTTCGAGTGTGACCATGGGTTCGCTCGAAAGGTTAACTTCGAGTAGTATATAAAGCACGGTGTATGTGAGGTAGGTAGGTAGCTTCAAGTTGAACAGTTCTTCACAGTAAACGACAATGCAGATGTTCACTGTATGTTAGAATACTCTTGTATAATATTGTATGCCTTCCTGATGGGCATTTCCATTTCAGCTCGTCTTAGTTGTGCTCGTTGCATCACTGGGATTGGAAATGGGAGGTAAGTCTTCCCCCTGCGTCTCCTACTACTCCAAATCCTGCTCCTGCTCCTGCTCCTGCTCCTGCTCCTTCTCCTCTTCCTACTCCACGTCATCATCAACATCATCATGACTATGATCACTAGTTCACATTATAGAAGAGATAGACAATGCAGACAGACAAATAACACATTCACTCAGTAGAAATGATGTCAATACATGCTAGCTTAGTTGATGAAACAATGAATGAATGAGTGACTGAGTTGGTGAGAGAGTGAGTCAGTGGGTCAGTGAGTGAGAGAGTGAGTGAGTGAGTGAGTGAATGAGTGAGTGAGTGAATGGGTGGGTGGGTGAATGTATGAAGCAAGTAATGGCTGAGTATTTAATTGTGGTGTTTTGTTATTTTTTGATTTCAGTTATTGCAGGTCCAGTTCCAGAACCAGCAGCCGCAGCAAACAGTGGTTGTCCTGGCTGTCCTGGTGGATGCCCTAAATGCCGTGGAGGGTGTTGTGGATGCCGTGGATGCAGAGGTGGAAATTGTCCGGGAGGCTGCTGTAAGGGCTGTCGAAGACATTAAACACTAACGCAGCAGACACTAATTAATTAATTAATTAATTAAACAGAACACCTCATTATTTATTCATACAAGCTTTCCTGCGTGAAGAAAATCCTGTCATCATTGAAGATCTGAAGACGCCGAACAATGTGTACTTTTAGATCTCGTCTATACAACTTTCTAATAATAAATACACTTGTATTATCCAAATCACACCTTTCAGACTTCTTCTTTTCCAGTCAATTGTCTGTCAATCAGCGAGGCTCTGATTCGCCAGCTAATCAACCGCCTTGTTGCTGTTTCACGTCAACAAACATGGGAAACACACATTAGATAGACACAAGAACACGCACCCAGGCACGCATGCACGCACGCACCAGTTGAAGACAGCTAGATTTTCCAGAAGACGTCAGATCTTCTTCCGTCTGCTCTGCTCTGCTCACCTCTGTTCAGCTCCCCTCAGGTCAGCTTAGCTTAGCTTAGCTTAGCTTAGCTCCACACCAATCAAGCGATACAAACAAGTCTCCTATTCTCACATACAAACTACATACATACATACATATATACATACTACACGCATACATGCAGACACACTTACATACTACATACATACAAGGAAGCATGGACGACGCGTGAAATGCTCACAAACACCTAATCATGAATCACTTCGATCACCTTACCCCCAAACTACCTGACTAGCTGTTATATCAATCTGCTGAGCTGTTAATTTGTATAACGGTAATCAACTCGACCGGTACGCTAATACGCCTATTTGTCCGTTGTACCTTCCGATTCACTGAGCCACGAAAATATCAAAAGACAAAGGCTGGCCTGTGAATGAATGTAAAATACCGTACATTTATTACGAAAACTACACATGATATTCACACATTTTTAACACAATAAAGTCGGCTGGCTGACAGTCGTGAGAAATGATTGATCGATGGCACAATAAGTGACAATATGCGTGAGAAAGGATGATATACTATTTCATGCGGGATCCTATCACTCACTCACTACCCACCTCACTCACTGCCTCCCTTCCTCCTCTCTCTCTGTCACACACACACACACACACGCAGACACTCGAATTTCCGTCATGTCAACCTCACCTAGGCTGTCTGTCAGTCTGGCGACATACAATTTCTCTATTCTCCTAATTCAAATGTCATCGAAAGCAACCCACTCCACTGTCATCTTCATACTGTCGTGGTGTGATAGAGACAATCGGTGCCAACGGAATGTCATTCTCTCATCTTCCCACAGTTCAATTCGACATGTTATTAAGGTGAACACTCAACGTACTAGTAAATTCAGTGATTGGTCAACGAATATAAACTCTACATATATGTAAACAGGGGTGTGATCAATGAAAATATACCTTGGCTTCCGTGTCTTAACTTCTCCTGTTACAAAAACATCATGATTGAAGATAGTTGTAAGGACTATTAATAATAATTTTATAATTACTGCAATTTTTGTAAGTATAGTGGTGGTGGTGGTGGTGGCGGTGGTGTGCGATATTTGCTTTGCAAATACCAACCATCACATTCATTTTTCCCATGTGCCGCCATTGACTGAGCCAATCTATCTACGACGAATTGACTAGGTTTCGTAGAATGAATCCTGAATCTCACGACCTCGAATCGCTCGCTAGCTCGCTCGCTCACTCACTGAGTTGCTTACTTACTGTGGTGTGCCAGGCATTGATTAGCTAGCAGCAATACTATACTACATAAACATGACAAAACAAAACCATCCTTGTATAAATGCAGCTGCAGCACCAGCCTCTATCATGTTTCGATTTATTCATCCAGGAAGCATTTCACACATTACATCAATCAATCAACCAAACAATCAATCAATCAATCAATCAATCAATTCAACTGTTCTTCCTTCTACTCACTCATCATCTTCACACATTATCTTGTCAAATATTTCTCCACATCGATGTGAGTCTTCATTGTACATCTTCATTGCTTACAGGTTGACACATAACTACGATGAATTCAAGCGACAGAGAGAGAGAGAGAGAGAGAGAGAGACGGGGGAGAGAGATTTTGAAAGAGAGACAGAGAATAGGAAGGATGTGGTGAGTGTGTGAATAGTTTGTCGATGAATGTGAGATGTAGAGAGGAAGCGATAGAGCAGTCAATGTGTGTGTATGTATGTGTGTGTGTGTGTCTGTGTGAATGTGAGATTGATTCACAGCTCTGAAATGCATCTGATTTATACTAGAATTATTAAGACTGTCTGATCCCAGATTTCGCTGAGAATTTTCACACAGCGAGCTAGTCAGCTAGCCAGCTATCTCACTCTGTCCACCGAATAACGCCGACTGAGCAAAGTTTACATTTAAGAATTGCAGAATGCAAAGTGCTTTCCAATTCATGCATGTCAGTCAACGAGTCAATCAATCAATCAATCAATCAACCAATTGATTGAAACATTTCCAAAATGGGAATTAAGACACACGCATCAACTCACTAACTAAATGAATGAACAACGAGCTGACGAACTAATCAACCAACGGACGGAGAGACGAACCGACCAACCGACCAACCAAACAACAAGATGCAATGACGGATTGAGTCGCAAATACAAAGATGACCTACGTATTTATTGATCACATAGTGAATAGGTGAAAGGGAAAATCGAATTGCCAGGTAGACAGGTAGGCAGGCAGGCATGCGATTGTGCGCGAGCGAGCGAGCGAGCGATTCAGCCACCTGGCGAACAAGTCATCGATCTTCCAAACGAGTGAGCGGTCGATCGTTCGACTGACCACGTCAATCAACCCATTTCACATTATGCGTAATCATTGATTCTGCTGATTGATTACTTACTGATCAGCTGACTTCGAGTGTGACCATGGGTTCGCTCGAAAGGTTAACTTCGAGTAGTATATAAAGCACGGTGTATGTGAGTAGGTAGGTAGCTTCAAGTTGAACAGTTCTTCACAGTAAACGACAATGCAGATGTTCACTGTATGTTAGAATACTCTTGTATAATATTGTATGCCTTCCTGATGGGCATTTCCATTTCAGCTCGTCTTAGTTGTGCTCGTTGCATCACTGGGATTGGAAATGGGAGGTAAGTCTTCCCCCTGCGTCTCCTACTACTCCAACTCCTGCTCCTGCTCCTGCTCCTGCTCCTCTTCCTACTCCACGTCATCATCAACATCATCATGACTATGATCACTAGTTCACATTATAGAAGAGATAGACAATGCAGACAGACAAATAACACATTCACTCAGTAGAAATGATGTCAATACATGCTAGCTTAGTTGATGAAACAATGAATGAATGAATGAGTGACTGAGTTGGTGAGAGAGTGAGTCAGTGGGTCAGTGAGTGAGAGAGTGAGTGAGTGAGTGAGTGATGAGTGAGTGAGTGAATGGGTGGGTGGGTGAATGTATGAAGCAAGTAATGGCTGAGTATTTAATTGTGGTGTTTTGTTATTTTTTGATTTCAGTTATTGCAGGTCCAGTTCCAGAACCAGCAGCCGCAGCAAACAGTGGTTGTCCTGGCTGTCCTGGTGGATGCCCTAAATGCCGTGGAGGGTGTTGTGGATGCCGTGGATGCAGAGGTGGAAATTGTCCGGGAGGCTGCTGTAAGGGCTGTCGAAGACATTAAACACTAACGCAGCAGACACTAATTAATTAATTAATTAATTAAACAGAACACCTCATTATTTATTCATACAAGCTTTCCTGCGTGAAGAAAATCCTGTCATCATTGAAGATCTGAAGACGCCGAACAATGTGTACTTTTAGATCTCGTCTATACAACTTTCTAATAATAAATACACTTGTATTATCCAAATCACACCTTTCAGACTTCTTCTTTTCCAGTCAATTGTCTGTCAATCAGCGAGGCTCTGATTCGCCAGCTAATCAACCGCCTTGTTGCTGTTTCACGTCAACAAACATGGGAAACACACATTAGATAGACACAAGAACACGCACCCAGGCACGCATGCACGCACGCACCAGTTGAAGACAGCTAGATTTTCCAGAAGACGTCAGATCTTCTTCCGTCTGCTCTGCTCTGCTCACCTCTGTTCAGCTCCCCTCAGGTCAGCTTAGCTTAGCTTAGCTTAGCTCCACACCAATCAAGCGATACAAACAAGTCTCCTATTCTCACATACATACTACATACATACTACATACATACATACATATATACATACTACATGCATACATGCAGACACACTTACATACTACATACATACAAGGAAGCATGGACGACGCGTGAAATGCTCACAAACACCTAATCATGAATCACTTCGATCACCTTACCCCCAAACTACCTGACTAGCTGTTATATCAATCTGCTGAGCTGTTAATTTGTATAACGGTAATCAACTCGACCGGTACGCTAATACGCCTATTTGTCCGTTGTACCTTCCGATTCACTGAGCCACGAAAATATCAAAAGACAAAGGCTGGCCTGTGAATGAATGTAAAATACCGTACATTTATTACGAAAACTACACATGATATTCACACATTTTTAACACAATAAAGTCGGCTGGCTGACAGTCGTGAGAAATGATTGATCGATGGCACAATAAGTGACAATATGCGTGAGAAAGGATGATATACTATTTCATGCGGGATCCTATCACTCACTCACTACCCACCTCACTCACTGCCTCCCTTCCTCCTCTCTCTCTGTCACACACACACACACACACGCAGACACTCGAATTTCCGTCATGTCAACCTCACCTAGGCTGTCTGTCAGTCTGGCGACATACAATTTCTCTATTCTCCTAATTCAAATGTCATCGAAAGCAACCCACTCCACTGTCATCTTCATACTGTCGTGGTGTGATAGAGACAATCGGTGCCAACGGAATGTCATTCTCTCATCTTCCCACAGTTCAATTCGACATGTTATTAAGGTGAACACTCAACGTACTAGTAAATTCAGTGATTGGTCAACGAATATAAACTCTACATATATGTAAACAGGGGTGTGATCAATGAAAATATACCTTGGCTTCCGTGTCTTAACTTCTCCTGTTACAAAAACATCATGATTGAAGATAGTTGTAAGGACTATTAATAATAATTTTATAATTACTGCAATTTTTGTAAGTATAGTGGTGGTGGTGGTGGTGGTGGCGGTGGTGTGCGATATTTGCTTTGCAAATACCAACCATCACATTCATTTTTCCCATGTGCCGCCATTGACTGAGCCAATCTATCTACGACGAATTGACTAGGTTTCGTAGAATGAATCCTGAATCTCACGACCTCGAATCGCTCGCTAGCTCGCTCGCTCACTCACTGAGTTGCTTACTTACTGTGGTGTGCCAGGCATTGATTAGCTAGCAGCAATACTATACTACATAAACATGACAAAACAAAACCATCCTTGTATAAATGCAGCTGCAGCACCAGCCTCTATCATGTTTCGATTTATTCATCCAGGAAGCATTTCACACATTACATCAATCAATCAACCAAACAATCAATCAATCAATCAATCAATCAATCAATTCAACTGTTCTTCCTTCTACTCACTCATCATCTTCACACATTATCTTGTCAAATATTTCTCCACATCGATGTGAGTCTTCATTGTACATCTTCATTGCTTACAGGTTGACACATAACTACGATGAATTCAAGCGACAGAGAGAGAGAGAGAGAGAGAGAGAGAGACGGGGGAGAGAGATTTTGAAAGAGAGACAGAGAATAGGAAGGATGTGGTGAGTGTGTGAATAGTTTGTCGATGAATGTGAGATGTAGAGAGGAAGCGATAGAGCAGTCAATGTGTGTGTATGTATGTGTGTGTGTGTGTCTGTGTGAATGTGAGATTGATTCACAGCTCTGAAATGCATCTGATTTATACTAGAATTATTAAGACTGTCTGATCCCAGATTTCGCTGAGAATTTTCACACAGCGAGCTAGTCAGCTAGCCAGCTATCTCACTCTGTCCACCGAATAACGCCGACTGAGCAAAGTTTACATTTAAGAATTGCAGAATGCAAAGTGCTTTCCAATTCATGCATGTCAGTCAACGAGTCAATCAATCAATCAATCAATCAACCAATTGATTGAAACATTTCCAAAATGGGAATTAAGACACACGCATCAACTCACTAACTAAATGAATGAACAACGAGCTGACGAACTAATCAACCAACGGACGGAGAGACGAACCGACCAACCGACCAACCAAACAACAAGATGCAATGACGGATTGAGTCGCAAATACAAAGATGACCTACGTATTTATTGATCACATAGTGAATAGGTGAAAGGGAAAATCGAATTGCCAGGTAGACAGGTAGGCAGGCAGGCATGCGATTGTGCGCGAGCGAGCGAGCGAGCGATTCAGCCACCTGGCGAACAAGTCATCGATCTTCCAAACGAGTGAGCGGTCGATCGTTCGACTGACCACGTCAATCAACCCATTTCACATTATGCGTAATCATTGATTCTGCTGATTGATTACTTACTGATCAGCTGACTTCGAGTGTGACCATGGGTTCGCTCGAAAGGTTAACTTCGAGTAGTATATAAAGCACGGTGTATGTGAGTAGGTAGGTAGCTTCAAGTTGAACAGTTCTTCACAGTAAACGACAATGCAGATGTTCACTGTATGTTAGAATACTCTTGTATAATATTGTATGCCTTCCTGATGGGCATTTCCATTTCAGCTCGTCTTAGTTGTGCTCGTTGCATCACTGGGATTGGAAATGGGAGGTAAGTCTTCCCCCTGCGTCTCCTACTACTCCAACTCCTGCTCCTGCTCCTGCTCCTGCTCCTCTTCCTACTCCACGTCATCATCAACATCATCATGACTATGATCACTAGTTCACATTATAGAAGAGATAGACAATGCAGACAGACAAATAACACATTCACTCAGTAGAAATGATGTCAATACATGCTAGCTTAGTTGATGAAACAATGAATGAATGAGTGACTGAGTTGGTGAGAGAGTGAGTCAGTGGGTCAGTGAGTGAGTGAGTGAGTGAGTGAGTGAGTGAGTGAGTGAATGGGTGGGTGGGTGAATGTATGAAGCAAGTAATGGCTGAGTATTTAATTGTGGTGTTTTGTTATTTTTTGATTTCAGTTATTGCAGGTCCAGTTCCAGAACCAGCAGCCGCAGCAAACAGTGGTTGTCCTGGCTGTCCTGGTGGATGCCCTAAATGCCGTGGAGGGTGTTGTGGATGCCGTGGATGCAGAGGTGGAAATTGTCCGGGAGGCTGCTGTAAGGGCTGTCGAAGACATTAAACACTAACGCAGCAGACACTAATTAATTAATTAATTAATTAAACAGAACACCTCATTATTTATTCATACAAGCTTTCCTGCGTGAAGAAAATCCTGTCATCATTGAAGATCTGAAGACGCCGAACAATGTGTACTTTTAGATCTCGTCTATACAACTTTCTAATAATAAATACACTTGTATTATCCAAATCACACCTTTCAGACTTCTTCTTTTCCAGTCAATTGTCTGTCAATCAGCGAGGCTCTGATTCGCCAGCTAATCAACCGCCTTGTTGCTGTTTCACGTCAACAAACATGGGAAACACACATTAGATAGACACATGAACACGCACCCAGGCACGCATGCACGCACGCACCAGTTGAAGACAGCTAGATTTTCCAGAAGACGTCAGATCTTCTTCCGTCTGCTCTGCTCTGCTCACCTCTGTTCAGCTCCCCTCAGGTCAGCTTAGCTTAGCTTAGCTTAGCTCCACACCAATCAAGCGATACAAACAAGTCTCCTATTCTCACATACATACATACATACATACATACATACATATACATACTACACGCATACATGCAGACACACTTACATACTACATACATACAAGGAAGCATGGACGACGCGTGAAATGCTCACAAACACCTAATCATGAATCACTTCGATCACCTTACCCCCAAACTACCTGACTAGCTGTTATATCAATCTGCTGAGCTGTTAATTTGTATAACGGTAATCAACTCGACCGGTACGCTAATACGCCTATTTGTCCGTTGTACCTTCCGATTCACTGAGCCACGAAAATATCAAAAGACAAAGGCTGGCCTGTGAATGAATGTAAAATACCGTACATTTATTACGAAAACTACACATGATATTCACACATTTTTAACACAATAAAGTCGGCTGGCTGACAGTCGTGAGAAATGATTGATCGATGGCACAATAAGTGACAATATGCGTGAGAAAGGATGATATACTATTTCATGCGGGATCCTATCACTCACTCACTACCCACCTCACTCACTGCCTCCCTTCCTCCTCTCTCTCTGTCAACACACACACACACACACACACACACACGCAGACACTCGAATTTCCGTCATGTCAACCTCACCTAGGCTGTCTGTCAGTCTGGCGACATACAATTTCTCTATTCTCCTAATTCAAATGTCATCGAAAGCAACCCACTCCACTGTCATCTTCATACTGTCGTGGTGTGATAGAGACAATCGGTGCCAACGGAATGTCATTCTCTCATCTTCCCACAGTTCAATTCGACATGTTATTAAGGTGAACACTCAACGTACTAGTAAATTCAGTGATTGGTCAACGAATATAAACTCTACATATATGTAAACAGGGGTGTGATCAATGAAAATATACCTTGGCTTCCGTGTCTTAACTTCTCCTGTTACAAAAACATCATGATTGAAGATAGTTGTAAGGACTATTAATAATAATTTTATAATTACTGCAATTTTTGTAAGTATAGTGGTGGTGGTGGTGGGTGGTGTGCGATATTTGCTTTGCAAATACCAACCATCACATTCATTTTTCCCATGTGCCGCCATTGACTGAGCCAATCTATCTACGACGAATTGACTAGGTTTCGTAGAATGAATCCTGAATCTCACGACCTCGAATCGCTCGCGCTCGCTCGCTCACTCACTGAGTTGCTTACTTACTGTGGTGTGCCAGGCATTGATTAGCTAGCAGCAATACTATACTACATAAACATGACAAAACAAAACCATCCTTGTATAAATGCAGCTGCAGCACCAGCCTCTATCATGTTTCGATTTATTCATCCAGGAAGCATTTCACACATTACATCAATCAACCAAACAATCAATCAATCAATCAATCAATCAATCAATCAATCAATTCAACTGTTCTTCCTTCTACTCACTCATCATCTTCACACATTATCTTGTCAAATATTTCTCCACATCGATGTGAGTCTTCATTGTACATCTTCATTGCTTACAGGTTGACACATAACTACGATGAATTCAAGCGACAGAGAGAGAGAGAGAGAGAAAGAGAGAGAGACGGGGGAGAGAGATTTTGAAAGAGAGACAGAGAATAGGAAGGATGTGGTGAGTGTGTGAATAGTTTGTCGATGAATGTGAGATGTAGAGAGGAAGCGATAGAGCAGTCAATGTGTGTGTATGTGTGTGTGTGTGTCTGTGTGAATGTGAGATTGATTCACAGCTCTGAAATGCATCTGATTTATACTAGAATTATTAAGACTGTCTGATCCCAGATTTCGCTGAGAATTTTCACACAGCGAGCTAGTCAGCTAGCCAGCTATCTCACTCTGTCCACCGAATAACGCCGACTGAGCAAAGTTTACATTTAAGAATTGCAGAATGCAAAGTGCTTTCCAATTCATGCATGTCAGTCAACGAGTCAATCAATCAATCAACAATCAATCAACCAATTGATTGAAACATTTCCAAAATGGGAATTAAGACACACGCATCAACTCACTAACTAAATGAATGAACAACGAGCTGACGAACTAATCAACCAACGGACGGAGAGACGAACCGACCAACCGACCAACCAAACAACAAGATGCAATGACGGATTGAGTCGCAAATACAAAGATGACCTACGTATTTATTGATCACATAGTGAATAGGTGAAAGGGAAAATCGAATTGCCAGGTAGGCAGGCAGGCATGCGATTGTGCCAGCGAGCGAGCGAGCGATTCATCCACCTGGCGAACAAGTCATCGATCTTCCAAACGAGTGAGCGGTCGATCGTTCGACTGACCACGTCAATCAACCCATTTCACATTATGCGTAATCATTGATTCTGCTGATTGATTACTTACTGATCAGCTGACTTCGAGTGTGACCATGGGTTCGCTCGAAAGGTTAACTTCGAGTAGTATATAAAGCACGGTGTATGTGAGTAGGTAGGTAGCTTGAAGTTGAACAGTTCTTCACAGTAAACGACAATGCAGATGTTCACTGTATGTTAGAATACTCTTGTATAATATTGTATGCCTTCCTGATGGGCATTTCCATTTCAGCTCGTCTTAGTTGTGCTCGTTGCATCACTGGGATTGGAAATGGGAGGTAAGTCTTCCCCCTGCGTCTCCTACTACTCCAACTCCTGCTCCTGCTCCTGCTCCTGCTCCTGCTCCTCTTCCTACTCCACGTCATCATCAACATCATCATGACTATGATCACTAGTTCACATTATAGAAGAGATAGACAATGCAGACAGACAAATAACACATTCACTCAGTAGAAATGATGTCAATACATGCTAGCTTAGTTGATGAAACAATGAATGAATGAATGAGTGACTGAGTTGGTGAGAGAGTGAGTCAGTGGGTCAGTGAGTGAGTGAGTGAGTGAGTGAGTGAGTGATGAGTGAGTGAGTGAATGGGTGGGTGGGTGAATGTATGAAGCAAGTAATGGCTGAGTATTTAATTGTGGTGTTTTGTTATTTTTTGATTTCAGTTATTGCAGGTCCAGTTCCAGAACCAGCAGCCGCAGCAAACAGTGGTTGTCCTGGCTGTCCTGGTGGATGCCCTAAATGCCGTGGAGGGTGTTGTGGATGCCGTGGATGCAGAGGTGGAAATTGTCCGGGAGGCTGCTGTAAGGGCTGTCGAAGACATTAAACACTAACGCAGCAGACACTAATTAATTAATTAATTAATTAAACAGAACACCTCATTATTTATTCATACAAGCTTTCCTGAGTGAAGAAAATCCTGTCATCATTGAAGATCTGAAGACGCCGAACAATGTGTACTTTTAGATCTCGTCTATACAACTTTCTAATAATAAATACACTTGTATTATCCAAATCACACCTTTCAGACTTCTTCTTTTCCAGTCAATTGTCTGTCAATCAGCGAGGCTCTGATTCGCCAGATAATCAACCGCCTTGTTGCTGTTTCACGTCAACAAACATGGGAAACACACATTAGATAGACACATGAACACGCACCCAGGCACGAATGCACGCACGCACCAGTTGAAGACAGCTAGATTTTCCAGAAGACGTCAGATCTTCTTCCGTCTGCTCTGCTCTGCTCTGCTCACCTCTGTTCAGCTCCCCTCAGGTCAGCTTTGCTTAGCTTAGCTTAGCTTAGCTTAGCTCCACACCAATCAAGCGATACAAACAAGTCTCCTATTCTCACATACAAACTACATACATACATACATATATACATACTACACGCATACGTGCAGACACACCCACATACTACATACATACAAGGAAGCATGGACGACGCGTGAAATGCTCACAAACACCTAATCATGAATCACTTCGATCACCTTACCCCCAAACTACCTGACTAGCTGTTATATCAATCTGCTGAGCTGTTAATTTGTATAACGGTAATCAACTCGACCGGTACGCTAATACGCCTATTTGTCCGTTGTACCTTCCGATTCACTGAGCCACGAAAATATCAAAAGACAAAGGCTGGCCTGTGAATGAGTGTGAAATACCGTACATTTATTACGAAAACTACACATGATATTCACACATTTTTAAGACAATAAAGTCGGCTGGCTGACAGTCGTGAGAAATGATTGATCGATGGCACAATAAGTGACAATATGCGTGAGAAAGGATGATATA